>JADDOH010006223.1:0-69881 GCA_016648135.1 Agrypnia vestita | reverse complement strand
TAGAAATGTCACCCCATTAATAAAGGACAAAAAAGCTGATCAGAGTGACAAAACGACACCAGAAAAAATTGAAACTGAATCTGGTAAAGACGAAGAGAACAAAAATGAATCCAGCTCTACAAAGTTTCATTTCAAGATTCATTCTGACGAGAGTTTTTATGAAAAATCATTTGAAGAAATTGAAAATTTATTTGGAAACGAGATATTCAGAGATTCAGCTATCTATAGTGATCCGGAAGATAACATTTGTTACGGTGTCGAAAAGAAGCTGAGTGAAAGTTTTACCAAAACTGCCACTACTAAAAAAAGTTGTTTCATAAACGCCACTTCGATTATGAAAGAGAAAATTGATAAACGTGTTAGCGAACAATTAGAAAGTAGGTCTTGCGAAATGCCGGTAATAACAAGCACATCTTATTTAAGCGCTGTAGAAAATGTCACAACTTCAACGGTAATTTCTGAAGTTATGCACTCACCAAGCAGCATTCAAGATAAAACTAAACATTTAGAATCATCGTCAGTTCTGAAAAGCGGGAATAGCAATGAGAGTACGCTTGCAACTTCTCAAAAGATTATCAATCCTCTAAAATGCACTACTTCTAAACCAGCACCGCCAGTTCCTACCAAACCACTTTTTAAATCAAACCTTTTGCACGGAATTAAAAGCCCTACACTTATTAAAAGTATCGAGATTCCAATAAAGGGTACATCTGAAGAGATGCCCAAAAATGATCTCAATAAACCCGTCTTGAGATACACAACAATGAACAAGGACAAAAATCTAAGCAATAATTTGAAAATTGGCCAAAACGATCCCACCGATAAGGGTGCCACGACAAAAACCCAATTAGATGTATCGCCGGACTCGGATCTGATGCAGCACCAGGTGCGAGGAAAACTGAATATAATTCTGAAGTCACCAGAAAAACGGGCAAACGTTTTTCAATTTCCGTCAGCAAAGTCACCAACGGAAAAATTAAAATTCAAACCAAGTGGTGAATGGTCCAACGTACAAATTAAGAGAATGAGTTTGGAACGATGCAGCCTCGACTCCGCTTCTGTAAACAGACGTTCCAAGAGTGTCACGACTTACGAAACAGATAGTAAAAACACAACCGAAGAAAAACTCTTCACGAAATCTGTACAGGAACGCAAAAAGGAAATAGAACTGATGACTCTGAATGAACAAAAACAGAAAAATAATTCTAGCATTAACAGGAAGTCTGTGGACGGCTCCGAGCATTCTATAGTGGCTTTTAATAGATCTGTTAGTATGAAAACGCCAACTACGAACATATCCACAAAAGACCAATTTAAGTATAACTCTAATGTTAATAATTCTATTCCAGTTCTTACTAAAGTTCCAATGCAGAAATGCAATATTCCAGTAGCTGGTTCTTCTGGTGGTCCAAAATCCCTTTCTTTCGATGATAGTTGTAAGTACAGTGTTAGTGTAAGTCTGAATGCTGATGAAAATAATTCTAAATTGGAAAAGTTTCCAAGTGCGACAAATTCAAACTCTAAAAATGAAATTGCCGCCAGCGGTGAAAATTCCAACGGTGATAATGATACGAGGGATGAGAATTCCAAAGGAGGGTGGGTCAAGCAAGTTGTTAATCGATTCCAATGAAAATATTAGATCTCCTAAATCAGTTTATTGTGATTTATACATTATCAAACGAAACATCTTGCATTTGAGGAATTTATATAAGTCTTATAAAAACATTACGTTGAATGCGCATTATAAAGGTGTTTTTTTTCTACACTGACATGATTAGTCAATTTTTAAATATGTAAAACATGTCATTCCTGGGCCAGTATTTTCCATGTACATATAATGTCACTAAATTGTTATAATAAAAAATATTACAGCCAAATTAAAAAGTTCCCGTAAAATTCAAATAAATAGATCCAAATCAGTTATTTTACTTTACAAACCTTTTAAATTAACACAATAAAACCTTGTCAATTTGAACCCCAATAACTCAAAAATCCCGGTAATTTGTAATTCAAATTTATTTCTAGACCCATGCACCATAAATCAATACCTTATAAGTTTGAGTTGTAAAAAAAACTAATAATACGTGCAGCTTTTGATTGTGTGGACCCGTATCTTTTCTGTATTTCGCGGTACCTTACGGAAAACTCTTTATCTGTAAGTATTTTGTCGAGATCCCTAAAATTGGAAAATCCTGTGTATGCTTTCTTTAGTTGGCTGCCTTGAAGTGCGCGGATAGTTTTAATTTGCGGCATTTGCGCTAATTCACTCGTACCTGAACACTGAATTTGTTTTTAAATTTCTCTTTAGTTCCATTCTTTTTTCTAGTTAAAATGTTAAAATTTTTAATTTTCTTTGGAAGAAGTTATTACTGACTTATCTTATTATTTCATATATTTGTGGATGATTGTATTTCTAATAGCATTTCTGTGTGTTGTTCTGAGTCAGAAAAAAGGCAAAATCGATGGTTGAAATTGAGTGAAGATTGAAGAAGTCTTCAATAATTTCAAGATATCTCTGAACATTTTCGATCACGGCCATCCAAACGTTATGAAATGGAAAAAAATAATTGATTTTTTCTTAAATGAGAACAGCAAATATGTCATTATTAGGTAATTTAGTAATAGAAATGTTGGAATCATTGCATTAGCACAATAAATATTGTGTTTTCAAAATGATTTCTTGAAGTATACAAAAATACATATCGCGTGTAGAAAGCCAAAAGGGCGTTAGTGATTATTTCGATCTTTATAGGACAGCAAAAGACAGTTCTGTCAATCTGATTTTGTCAATATTAATTTTAATATTAATGTTTTGTATTAACAAATATGGAAATCGTTTAGTAATAAAAGAAACTTGACAAAATCAGATTGACAGAACATTCTTTTGTTCTCCTGTAAAGTTCAAAATAATCACTAACGCCCTTTTGGCTTTCTGCCCTCAATATGTTTTTCACAAAAATGCTTTTTCCGATTTTTGGCACCTTGAATTTCGAATTAGTGGGTTCAGCATGATTTTTGAGATCTCGCATAGCAAGTGATGTTTGTTTTTTGAATTTCGAATTAACGAGGTTCTACTGCACTTGTATTGCAGGTAGCTTTTTTGAACACTTGTGTAATTAGTACATTACTAGATAATTAATTATAGGCCAAATGTAATATAAATTTTTTTGTCAGTTGATATTTTATATTTTTGACGTAAGTAATGGCACTAGCAACTTATTACATTACTTTAAGAGTATCGCGCTTAAAATTTTACCTCAATGCTCGCCTGGCCTACTATGGTAAGGCAAAATAGAATAAGTTCTTTTTTCATTTTTTGGATATTCTTTTTAATAATTAAAGTTTCTATGCATAAAATATGACCTTTATTTAAAGATAAAAAGCACAAAACTGTAAAACCCCGATAAATCGAAATTCGAAATTTTTAAAACTCACAAGTCCCAAAATGCTAATTTCATAGTGGATTAACCCCGATAATTCAAAAACCACGGTAATTCGTAATTCGAAATATTTTTTAGCCCCTTGCGCTATAAATCAATATGTTTTACTTCACATTATTCAATTATTTTTTTTAAATTTGACGAAATTTAAAAAATATTTCGATTTTTTTCACAAGTTAGAACAACAGATTTGTCAATTTCGGTTACTTTAGCCATTAAGTCCATTAAGCTCAGTTTGTTTAACATTCTATATTCATACAGCACGCGACCTAAGCTCTGTTTCGCAGAATTTATCGGCTTATTATGCAGTTGACGTGTTTTATTAGCCTTACAGAGCCATGCTGAAAACAAGAAATAAAATTTTAGTGTATTTTGGGCCTTAAATACATACGGGTGAAAATTAAACAAAATATTTTAGTAATATCGATGCAGTTCCTGGTATTGTGGGTATTAACTGGTAGACCTAATCACTAAGAAAGATTGCATAGTTCAAGGTAAATATGAATGGAAATAAAACAAAAATTAGTACATAGTACCAATGCTGTTTTGCGAGAATCAACAAATGCAAGCCGCCCATTTTGTTGATTTTGGGATTTATTAAGGCTATTGTTCATTTAATTGGCCTATTCAAATATTACAGTTTTTTTTTCAGTGGCTAGAACTTTTATGACAGGTGAAAACCACTTATTGCACCCATCATATTTTTTTGGAATGTCAAACAAAAATTTTTATTCTGAAAAATGTATTGTAAAGGTTTATTTCTCTGGATAACTTAAGTTCCGCCTTATATATTTAACTACCTTGGCGGAATACATTGAAATAAAGAGTATACTTTCAGTAGCTTGTTGGTCTTGTGGTTAGGACTCTTGCCTCATTATCCAAAGGTCACGGGTTCGAACCTCATTCCAGATCAGCAAGTTAGTCCTATTTTCATAGCACAAGCGTTTAGCTTAGTTTGAAAATAGTAAGAATATTGATTATTCCGTGTTCGCATCACAATTTTTTTTTAATTTAAAAAAAAAGAAAACTTGTTAAGCCTAAAAAATACACAATTTGTATGGAACTTTTTCGGGAGTGAGGAATTTAAAGATATTTGGCAGGATGACGTACAAAGGTGAACTTATTAAGTGAGTTTCACTGTATGTCTATGGAAATGTCAGCTATTGATCGTCATCATCATTATTAATTTCATAGTAGATTAACCCCGATAATTCGAAAACCCCGGTAATTCATAATTTGAAATAATTTTTAGCCCTTTGCACCAAAAATCAATACATTTTATTTCACATAATTCAACATTTTTTTGAAATTTTACAAAATTTAAAAAAATATTTAAATTTTTTTCACCACTGAGAACAAATATTTAGATATTGGGTATTTTAGTAATACAATTGTCGCGGTCTTCGTATAAGCATAATGAATTGTGTTTTCAAAATGATTTCTCGAAATATGCAAAGAGACAGACGTTTTTCATGGCTTTTTTCAATTTTTTTTTACAATTTTTGGCGAACTTCGCAATCATATGGTGATTTAAATTTTTTTTTTTATACATTGAATTTCGAATTAATGGAGTTCCGCATAATTCAAAATGTTTTGTTTTTGGATTCTGTGAATTTCGAATTAACAAGGTTTTACTGTATTATTATCATATTGATGATACAATCATAATATGTGCAAATAATAATGTTTGTAGAACAGAAATTAACCTCGCAGTATTTGTACAAGCGCAATATTTTTTAGCAATATGATTAATGAGATTAAGCGAGTAATTTACAGTATTGATTTAATGTTTGCGTTAGTTAATGGGTGATATTTTGATTCCAATTGACCTTCCTACCCTAATTTGTCCTAACGACCGTCCAAATAATTCGAAGAAACCTTCGAAATAATCTTCATCATGTTTAGAAGCAATTTGGGAATCTGTATAATGGCCCCTGTACTCCGATGGGACTTTGATGTTGTGTCTGAGAGATTTGTCGGTAAAGGTTGGTGTGTATCAGTTGGGTAATATGTACATACAAAATATAATTGGCGATGAGTCCATCCATATCTTCCATGCTCTACGATTTCCTTAAGCCAATTTGATATGAACCTCTGGGACAAGTCTCATCTGTATTCACTTGCCATAGGAACTTAAAGCGTAGATATTATGTTACTATTATTTACCAAATATTTTAAACCCTGTTTAAAAAGTTTATATTTTGTATTTATTAAATAAATGTGTACTTATTAATTAGTTTGATATACATTTTGATCTGGTTAGTGTCTAGCTCGAATGTACTTTTATTTAAGACGTGAACATACAAGAATGAATTTTAAAAATCTAACTATTGTGTACATTAAGGAGACTGATTTTATTTAAAATAAAGTTAACATTATTATGAAGATTATTTATTTTTGTGAGGTATTACGGAATACACTATGTGGGTTTCTTTGCTTCCATCATTGCTTTGATTTTACGTGAATTATCATTAATGTTAAAGAATTCTCTATGAACTGTAACAATTCTTATATTCATTGATGGCCGTGGTTGCAATACACTTGGCCCCGTAGTCCAGTGACACTGGCTTCTCATACCGGAGGTTCCAGGTTGGATTTCTGGTGAGGTCACATTGCCTCAGGCCTCATTGTCTGTTGTAGCGTTAACAAATACTTATATTTGCCAATGTTTTTTACATTTGCGACAAGTTTAAAATGATTTCTTTTTGAAAACAAATTGTAAATTCTAGTAAAAATACATTGTACATTGAAAAGTATTGCCATTTTACAGAATGGGTAGCTACTGAGACTAGGAAAACAGTTTCTTGTATTGGGCACTTTTTTATTTAAAGACGCTTTTTTCTGTAAAATCATTATTTTACCTGTTTAGTGTAATCTTTATTGGTCCTAAAGTTTGTTGTTTCTTGTGCAACAATGCCATTTATATTCACGTTAATATAGCCATAATATTATTGTTACATTTAAGACATTATAAGATGCCAAACTAATCTATAGATATATATGATAATTATTTTAAAGTATTGTTTTTTCATTGTCGTTTATTTAAGAGTAACACAAATCAAATGTTATTTTTTATGTCTAATATCTAATGATTTTATTATATTTGACAAAATTTTATGAATAAAAATATTGAAAAATATTTGCCTTTAATTTTATTCATTATTTAATTACTGTAGGTACTTACGCAGATAAATATTTCAAATAAAAGGGGGCTATCCAGCAAAACACTCAGCGGTGTATGTCACCGGCGGGTTCGTAGTGTGTAATTTATATTCTCTTATCTAGGGACTGCCAAATTTGATGTTTACTACTTCTTGCTTCTGATCTAACCACAAATTTTTTTTTTTTTTTTTTTTAAATTGAATGGCTTGTCACCCAGTAAAAGGATGTTATTGCCAAAAACTAGTCAATAGGTCATCGACATAAACATTACAGCTCAATGCAATTACTCTCTAAAAATCGTAGTAACACTTTCAATACTTCCCGTCAGCAGTCTGTAAGCAAGAGCTGGATATTTGTAGGGGAAAGGGACATTAAGATCTGCAAGATCCTGGAGTAGGGACTGAGTACCGACATTTAAAATGCAATTGAAAAACAAGTGGTTCAAATCCTCCTCCTCTTGTCCACACTCACAGATTGAGGAGTTAAGAACATGAATTTTTGCAAGGTGTAAGCGGATAGAGCAATGACCCAGACGCATTCGGCAAACCATTGAAGTCTCCCTCTTGCTCAATCTGATCCTGTGAAACCAGGTTCGAGATGGGATAAGTGGCTGAATAGCGGCGTAGTGTCGACCTTTTGACATTTTAGTGAGGTCCCAATGAGACTGCCACTGAAGTGCGGCATCGTTTCTTGTAATATTGAAAAGATCGCTCACTGGAATAGTGGAAAATGTGGCATCCCCCTGTGAGATTGCATTTTTAGCCAGAGAGTCTACCATTTCATTACCAGGGATGCCTACATGACTCGGAATCCAAGCCAAAACAATTTCAAATTTATCCAAGGAAAGGTCGTGAATTATACTCCGAATTTCCATGCAGATCTGATCATCAGGGTGCCGAAAGGGGCTGGATTTAATTTTGAGCAGAGAACTTAAGGAATCTGAAAGAATAAGGCACTTCTTTGATTGTTTTGGTTTACATGATTTTAGCGCTTCTCGGATTGCCAAGCACTCAGCAGTAAAAATGGATGTCTCTTTAGGGAGTTGAAATATACCTTGGATACCATCATTTGGACAATAAAACGCAGCACCCGTACAGCCGGTTGCCTGGAGTTTGGATCCGTCAGTGAAAATTTGAGTCCAGCCATACCATTCTTTATTTATTATTTCAGAAAATATTCTCTTAGGGTTAGGAGTGAATTTGTCAATTCCCAAGGAAATGACTTTAGGGGAAAAAATGTGATTAGAAAAAGGAAATTTGTAGATAGGGAGAACAGGGTTTGATTGAACTCGAGGGATGAAACTCCCCAATCTGGAGAAGCTCTGAGTCAAAAGAGGAGGAGTTTTGCCTTTCCAATATGCACTTGACTTTGTGAGATCAAGGAGGGATTGAGAAATAGCAAGAATAGGGTGGTTGGGGACCCTGAAACACTTTATAGTAAAATTGTCAGCTAAATATTGCCTTCTGATTGCGAGAGGGGGCTCCAATGTTTCCACCTGCAATGCATTAATCGGAGATGATCTCATGGCTCCAATAATCAACCTCAAGCATTTTGACTGAATTTTGTCTAGTTTTATTCCTAAATATTTCGGAAGAGGATCAAGCAAAAAACTAGCATAATCTATATGGTTCCGGATAAAGGCATTATACATGAGTTTCAGAGTTAAAGGATGAGATCCCCACCATACACCTGATGTCGCACGGAGGAGGTTCAATTTCGTTTTGCACTTAGAGACCATGGAGTTTACTTGGGAGGCCCAATTTAATTTTCTATTGAAGGTAATGCCTAAAAATTTTATTTCATTGGCGAGTGGGATACTGAAGCCATCAAATGTGACACACGTCTGGGAAATACGATGTTTTCTTGAGAAAACTATGGCCTGACTTTTTGAGGGGGCCATTTCGAGTCCATTGGAGATAAGCCAGGAGTTGAGCCCCGAGAGAGCTCTAGCAAGCTTCTTTAAAGCAACATGTATATCCTTATCAGAGCAGTAAATTGCTATGTCATCCGCGTATTGGAGTATGGAGCATATCTCTCGAATGGACTCTTCAAGGTCAGCAGTAAATAAACTATACAGAAGGGGGCTGAGGACCGAACCTTGCGGGAGTCCCTTCCAAAGATTTCTGATTAATTTATGAGACGGACCATCTATTAAGATCGTCCTTTCACATAAAATATTAAAGACTAGTTGTACTAATTTTAATGGAAGACCCAGTTTTATAAGCTTATATTTTAATAAGATAGGGCTCACATTGTCATACGCACCACGAATGTCAATAAAGGCTGCTGCAGTACACTTACCGAGAGAAAGAGATATTCTAATATCTGAGGTAAGAATACTCAGGTTGTCAAAAACAGATTTCTTTTTGCGAAAACCAAATTGAGAGGACGAAAGGAGTTCATTATGTTCTGCATACCAATCAATACGATTTTTAATCATATGTTCAACCACCTTCAGCATGCAAGAAGATAGGGCTATTGGGCGGTAAGAGCATCCAAAATCTGGGTCTTTATTTGGTTTTAGGATTGGGAGAACCAATTGGGCTTTCCATTCCTCAGGAATTTGTCCAGTTTCAAATATTTTATTAATGACAAATAAGTAATAATTTAAAGTGGAGGTGGGAAAATGTTGAATCATGATATAGGATATTTTATCCAGCCCGGGCGAGGAATTTTTAAGGTTTTGAAGAGGATAGGTTAATTCTTGAATAGCAAAAGGAGCATCCAACCAAGACGTGGGACTTGAAAAATGAGTTAAAGATGGAGATTCACTGATATGAGGCACATGTGGAGGTGCCAGATTGTCAGCAAACACTCCTAGCCATAGATTGTTGGAAGACCGTTTAACGGAAGGAATAAAAGATGAGCGATACTTACGGATCATTGTCCATACAGTAGAAATAGGAGTAGTGGGGGATATAGAAGTACAAAACTGTTGCCAACCCTTTCTTTTTTTCTTCCTTAAAAATTTTTTGGTTTGAGCCTGAGTTTTTTTGACAACTAAGTAATTAGCCATACTCATATCTTTTTTGTAGGTAGACATAGCAGTTTTACGCCTTCTTACGGCCTGGGTACATTCTTCATCCCACCAGGGGGGAGAGGCGGGGAATTTTGGGTTAGGGTTTGATTTTGGGATGCTTTTGTCTGCTGCATGTTGGATAATTGAAATTAATTGAGAAAATGTTGATTGAATTTCCTCAGAGGTAATATGCAAAGGGAGGGGAGCGGTAGAGGATTCAAGGAGTTCGCGGAAGTGGTTCCAATTTGCTTTTTTAAAATTAAATTTAGGAACTCTTTTTATAAGAGAACAGTTGATCATTATGTCCTTGTCTGTCATATCCCGGAGAGCTAGGAACTTTTGATTTAGGATTATGGTATACGGTTTTACGAAAAGAGGTAGCAGGAAGATTAGGTGTAAAGAGGCAACTCTGGGGAGTTTGAGTAACGGGAGGTTGAGATGAGACATTGGCAAATGATTTTTTGGAAATCGAGAAAATTTTGGATGCTTGAAAATATGATGCATTGTTGGCGGCCATATATTGTTTTATGTTTTTTTGTCTGGTTAATTCTGGACATGAAAAACTAGTCGCCGTATGATTACCTGAACAGTTCACGCAGGTGGGGACATCGGGAGGATTTGGGCATTGATTGGTAAGATGATTTTCACCGCACTTGAAGCATCGAGGAGAGGATCTACATGTCACCTTAGAGTGTCCATAGCGGAGACAATTATAACACTGAATGGTTGGGAAAGTGTACAGTTCTACCGGCAGAGAATTGTACAAGAGATATACGTGAGAAGGAAGGGTTTGGCCTTCAAAAGTGAGGACCACTGTTTGTGATGGTTTCCATGTGACAGTACCAGAGGAAGTATCTTTATAGTTTAGGCGTCTAGCCTTTACAACTTTACCAATATTTTGTGAAGTAGAGATATACGAAATTATTTCTTCCTCTGAAAGATCAACGGATATGCCACGTACGAGACCCAGGCGGGTAACATTAAAGGATGGAACGTAAGCTTTGAATTTATTATTTTGTGAGTTGCTAAAACTTGATACAAAATTGTTTGCCAAAGCTCCTGATTCAAATTCAACAGAGATTTTATATCTACCTTCTGCCTTAATACCATCTGGGCGAATGCCTTTTGTTTTTTGTTGCAAAATATGTTTACCAAAATCGATTGGGTGGATTGTACCTCGTTCTGTTCTCTGAACATAGACCAGAAAAGGGGATACTGCTGAATCAGAGTACAACAGTTGAGGATGAGGAAGAGGACCCTGAGGAGCAGAAGAAGGCTCTAAAGCTGGGATTATTGAAGGCGTAGGGGAGATAGGAGGAGACGCAACGATGGTAGAGGGCTTAGGTCTTATTTTTGAAGATCTTTTTTCAATTTTCCTTTTTTTAAAAGCTGAAAAAGAGGAATCTTCTGAGGAATCCGAGTCCTCCAAAGGAAAACGCGATATTCCTCTTATGGTAGATGGTGAAGGATGAGGATCAGGGGGATCCGGAGGTCTTAAGTCCTCCATTAAGGATGTAGAAACGGAAATTCGTTAATATGCTACAATACAACAAAATATAAACTAAATACAAAGGGAAAAAAAGGTTATAAATATCTGTTTTATCCAAAATAAGTAATTATCCAAGAGAGCAAGCACAAACACAACTGTCACTTTGCAAACTTGCAACAATACTCAACCACAAAATTAACATTTCATTTTTTAATTATTTTTTAAATTTATTTATTATCTTAGTACATACATTCCATGAATACAATAGAATACATTCAACCAAATAAAAGAGCTGATGCTCGTGCTTATGGGAAATTCATTTTTTTATGGATAATGAAATTGTAATCATTGTTAATAATATTAGAACAAAATAAATAAATATAAAGTGAAGCTCATGGGAATTTCAAGAGGTTTTTTATAAATTTTTTTAAATTCATTTTTAAATGATGTAAGGTCTTAAATTTTTTGGTTCTGAGTTGCGCTTGTTTTGTATTTGGGTGTGTTAAGATTTAGAAATGATCATTTAGGCCTGAAAGTTAGAGAATCTACTATATATTTTTCTTTAAAGATTTGTACTATTGATACTTTTAAAAAAAAAATTATAACAGTAGGCACACAAAATTTTCGGAATAACCAATTTGTACAGTAGGTTCTTGTTTTTTTTTAAATAATTTTAACTATGCTTTTTTGTGCTATTAAGAGTTCTAGTTTTATTATTTAATATATATTTTCTAATACTATTGTCCTTCTAGAATACAGATTTGTAATCTGTTTTTTACATAATTTAAGTAGGTCTTTGATTAGTTTTTCTGTATATAGGATTCCTCTCCATGGTTTGTCTGTGTTCATATTTCATTTGGTTTATGATAAACATATTTGTGAAGCAGTATATCTCTTCCTTTCTTTTTATTTTTATTTCTGATTATTTCTTCTTTGTGGCTATTGTTAGTTGCAATTTTTCAATTTTTTTTTTACTTCTCCCGGTAATAATACACGAATCAATTATCAGATTCATTAATTAATAAAAGTTTTATATGGGAAATTAGATAGTGAGCTCACCAAAACATGGCGCTGGTTTCCTACTGAAGTGATTTTGTATTCTAGGTAATATTAACCCTTAGTACTCCAGTGCCGCCATAGAAAGGGCATGCATGGTTTGCTATATCACTAAAGTGTCGAAAGAAAATAAAGTCTTTTTTCTCAATATTTGTAATATATTGAGCTTTTAGTTGTTTAATATAATTTAATTTAATTTAAAAATTGTGTAATAGTTGTTTTCTTGTCGAGGGTGGAAAATTCCACTCTACCGAATTTCCTTCCAGATACAACTAACGATAATTCGGTACAAAATACATCAAATTAATGATGTAAAGGTCTCTGGTGCGAAAATAAAATTAAAAACTATTTAGTTCTGTTACAAATGCTAAAATGAATCATTTTTGATGAGTAACATCTTTACGCTCGGTTTATGGGACTAATTTCATGAACGCGACGACGGAAACGTGCAACAGGAAGTAGGAATGAAAAAAAATTCGATTTCGAATTTAAGAAGTCGGAAGAAAATGTTAAATTCGATAAATTAGGGTTATGTTGGATTTAGATTTCTAAAATCTCGGGATAACTATGGTTTAGAATAGAACTGTTCCACAAAAATAAAGTACAACATATATTTTATTAATTCTTACAATAAAAATGGTTGTAAAATAATTTTATCCTAAATGAAGCGACTACCTGTCAAGGAAAAATCATGGCAGTATTAATCACAGAATATAGACCAAGTATTAATAAAATCAGCTGTTCATTTCTCTTGTCATATAGGTACTTTTCAAATATAAGGCTGTACGTTTCATGGTACCTACTTACTTTTTGCTTCGAAACTACTTTGTTGAGTTTTTTCACATGATTTTAAGGTTTTCTTCGCGAGTATGAATAAATAAATTATTTTGAAATTTTTTATATGTAACATCTTTACGCTCGGACTACGGGAAGCCCCAGACTTTTTTACCAATTCTTTCGCGAGTCGTTACTGAGAAACAAACGAAGCGATATTGAGAAAAGATGTTACACATAGTTTGCGATCATTACAATTTTTTTCATCTGTGTGTTTATTTTTCCAAAATTGTTTTTTATTTTTCTAGAGATTTTATGCTGATTGTAATGGTTTTTTTGGTTTTGGGATTTGTTATCATTATTACCATATACATAATGGGTTCTGATTTGTACAGATTATTGTGGAAACTCTAATTAAATTAGTAATTTTTTATAAATATTTATTTACATACCAAAATTAGACTCTAAATTAGTAAATAAACATAAAATATTGACATTGTCACCTAAAAACTGTTATACTTTAAAATCATTTTTATACACATCGTTATCGAATGTTAGTATTAAGCAAATATAAAATAAGGTTTGTGTTCCAGGGCTAAATGGCTCTTCTTGAAATAGTTTTGAATAAACGAATAAACAAATAATGTTAGAAAAAATAGAGATATCTTATTATTACATACAACTATTAGAAAAAATTAAAATATAGACTTAAAACTACTTAAGATTTTATAGAAACGCTACTTTGATGTTTTTTCTTGCTGGCAATAGATACTGTGCAAGGTGATGCCATGGGTGATGCGTTATTATTATTATGTTATCTATGTGCGTTATCTATGAGGTGATGATCATATAGTCCGTCCAATTTATCTGGAGAATAAAGGAGGGCGTCCCAATCGTTGTGGTACTGCCCATTGTCTAAAAATTATCTCATTTGTAGGGAATTTTTTGCAAATTCGTTTTTTCTTAAACAAGTTATTAAGCAGTATACGATAAAAAACGATAAAAAAGACGATAAAAAACAAAAATTTAAACTAACGTACAAATAAATTTATCAAAATATACATTCGTAAAATACACAACGTCATAAAATGGCGTTTTTTCAAAATCAAAGAAAAATACAATTTTCAGGAAAAAAAACAAACAATAATAATTCTTTTAGGCCGGCGCCACGTTACGCAGATTTTCCGCCGCGTCTTTTCCGTTGCGCCAAATCGGCAAAGCAAATAGATCGACCGATCATCCACGTAGTGTGTTTAATAAGTGCATATTGTATGGAAAGAAATGTAGCGATGTTCCACGACAGAAGAGACGCGGCGGAAGATCTGCGCAGTGTGGCGCCGGTTTTATTCGGTTTTGTCTCATACCTAATGATCATGACCACCATGTTTAACTCAGTAACACCTAAGGATATCAATCGGTTTAGTGCCGTTGTATCAATTTGGTTTATAGTAATCTTTCGTTCAAAGCATAGATATTTTGCATTTTCCACCGATCAAACAACTCGCTCTCGTAAAAATCTATGCTTTAAATGAACTATTGCTATAAAGAAGTTGATGCAACCAGTCTTTAATGTGCATAAATAAAAAAGTTTATTTCTGAAAAAGATGTTTATACAAATGAACTCGTTAATGAATTATGTAATAAAAAGTATAAATAATAAAAATTTTATGTAAAAAATTATCGAATAAAATATGTTCTAAAACTTTTCTCATCTTACGGCTTCTAAATCAATTTTTCCACTTATCCTTGTTCTTTTTTTCCGGGTGTAGATATTTTAATGCCCATTTCCTCGGCCGCTTTACCTTCTTTAACTATTTTGTAAATTTCCGATTCAGAAATACCTGAAGAAATTATATAATAGTAAAATAAAAAAACTAAGTATGGGAAAATCATTGTAACTGCATGGCAGCACTAACCTGAAGTGGCGGCAATAAGTCTATGAACAAAATCAAACTGTATTATTGAGGTTTTTAGACGTTGTTCCTCTTCAAAAAACGCGTGCATTTTCAAGATTGTTTCCCGAACACCGCTTTTAATGGTTTTTGGCATGGTGACAATCTAAAATTTTCTTAAAAAACTATCGAAACAGTCGTGAACCCCTCTGTAAACAAAGTCTGTCAAAGGTCTGTCAGCTGTAGATAATCCAATATGGCGTCGTTAGTTCCAAATTTGGCCATTCTTCAGATAAGTTAGACGGACTATACGGGGTTCTTGCAGTTGTAGCATGGTTGTAGCGTAATATATAATTCATAGAATTTTTATAATTCACTAAAATAATTAACATTATTAGTGAAAATAGTAGGACGCATTTACTATTTTGGAGTACCTAAGACATTCACAATACCGATATTTCAACATCACCAGACACAGCCTGAAGATATCTTGTGACGGACCCATAGAAAACAGATATAACGGGGTCTTTAAACTTCGTAGTGGTAATGATTTTTGTATTACTGTATAAAATATCCCCACGGACAACACACGGAATACAAAATTTAATATCAAATAATATGACGGCTGAGGAGAGGTGTAGTAAATAGCGACTATAAATAGTTTTAGGCGAATAAAATTGGAGTCTACTATTGCACTATTTTATTATTATTATACTATTGCACAGAAGTCCCCAATTTATGCAAAGCTACTCATTTTTAATTATTAAAAACACTTTATGCAACTGATGCGTTTAAAGGAAACTTAATACGAAATATTATCTAAGTTATTGGTTGAAGTATAGGTATGTTAGAAATGGAAAAATAGAAGTTGGTTCATAGTCAATCACTTTTCTAAATATAAAAATTGAATTTTGATTCATTCCCAACCTGGGGCATCATCACTTTAAAGTAATGCAGGATCTTATAAATATGTAAGAAAAATTATATATTACCCTACAACTATACATACTTGAAATGTCATGGTCACATATGCATACTTGAAACAAGTCGGAGTTTTTTTGATCGAATTTCGATAATTTAAATTAAAAGAATGAAGAATCTTATTGATGTACACGTACATTACACGGAAAGGAAATTAAAATAATAAAGATGACGATGAAACCAGAGGTAAAAGGCGATGTTAATAAATGGAATACATTTCAAAAAGGGGCAATGACAAGGTTTGGTAAGGGGAGAAATATTGACATCAATGTGAAATGTTCTAGTTTGAGTTTTCTAGGATATTCTTCCGGGTTTCTACAACATTTATGGCCAAGAAAGGTCATATGGCGGAATATCCCAGAAAACTCATATCAGAACATTGTGAACAGCCGTGAAAACCTAAGAACATGTTTAAAGTGATTTCATTTTTAAAATACAAATCTCATTAAATGCATTATCGATAGCTCAATTATTTACTTGAAAATAATAACAAATGGAGAATAGCAATATGTAATTTTGAGTGAACAAGTTAAAAAAAGCGTAATTGTAAGAAATGGGTTTCAAAAGTAATAAAAATAGATTATCGTGGAAAATTGTATTAAATGGAACTCTGAATTTATACGAGATTTAACGATTTTCTTTTACATTCAGTCGATTACAAGCACTATTCTGAGGTAACCAAAATTAAATGCTTCGAGCCTGGAACTGGTACATGTTGAATAGGCACGATAGGCACTTCTGATTCTTTGCTCTTACCGGCCTTACAATCTATTAAAATTAATATTTAATTTTCTAGAAGTTGTCTGTCATTTTTGCTGCCAACTTGACAGAGCGTAACTATGTCTCGGATGTGGGGAGACGTGGGGGAGACTCGTCCTTGTTTTCTTGTGTTTCTCGCGTATTTTACTTGTAAAATCGCGTCCCAGTATCGTGTTTAAATGAGTTTCGGGTGAAAAGTGTAAATATGGCGCAAAGTGCGAGTGTTCTCAGTTCGGACATATCGCGGCGCAACCCACAGGACGAGTATGAACTGATACAGAGAATCGGCTCGGGCACTTACGGCGATGTGTACAAGGTAAGATGCAATACCTCTCTTGTCATCCGCGGTAATAAGGTCAACCTGAATTAAATGACGGACCATTAATTAATCCCCGCTGCACGTGCGAATTAACAATAAAGTCCACGAAGCAAAAGGCGTTTTTTGGGAGTGTCTCCTGTCTCCAGCCATGACAGTTTTAATAATTTTGACGTTTGATGACAAAAAAAAAAATATTGTTTGATTCCGCGGTCTGGTGGATTAGATGTGAATAAAATCATGCGTATTGTTTATGTTAGCCGTCATTAATGTTTGTGCAAATTGTGCAAACGCAGTCAAGGTCGACTTTATTCACATTTGAGTGAACATAAATTTTTTTGAATTGAGAGTGTTCAATGTTGTGTGGAAAGGCGCTGTGCAAGCACGGCGTGCAGTCAGTCCTTAGCTAAAGGCACCAGTTTCAAACGCTTGTACTGTATTATAACTGTTACTACGACAGGGCCTTTTCAATAGATGGATGAATAAGTAAATTAATTGCTGCTTTTAATCGGAACCCTAAATTCTGTCCAATGAGTCTAATTAGTACCTATCTTTTTTATTGATACTTGTTACATATAATTCCGTGTTTAAATTTGTATTTCTTTTCAAAGTTTATCTCTATCCTCTCGTTGTTTATTTCATTTCAAAGTTTAAGTTAAGTTCTTTGTTTTCCTAGGGATTTAATTATATTCTATGTTTTTTCTTGAGATTTTCTTCAGAGTTACATTTCTGTCAAACCAATAATTTGCGCATTTTATAAATTTTTGAGGCATGGTAGAAGTTGCAAAATAGAGAATATCAGTCGAATGAGAGTCCCAGAGTAAATTTCACATATTATTTTGGTTTTTAAAAGTAGTTACGCATTCAAACGACCCTGTACTATTGACAAAGATAGTAATTTCAGATTATTTTTATTTTTGTATATTTTCTGTACACAAATATTTACGTAAAATCTTCACGTAAAGTAATGAATCAGGAAATCCCGTGGTTACATGTAAATTAGTTTTATTCGTTAGGCACTATATCAGTGAAAAGTGATTTTCTTTGAATGATTATGAAATTTATTATTCATTCATATATTTATACAAGGTGAAATCATTTGTGTATTTATCAGGGGAGTGCAGTGAGAACAAGAAACATGACTTTTATTTATAGATATATTTGGAAGAAAAAAATTGAAATTAAATACCTATTTATCTGGCAGAGTATTATGAAATATTAAAAAATCTTAATACCGTGTTTTCGAAAATATAAGACAGGTCTTATATTAATTTCATAGCCAAAAAATGAACTAGGTCTTATTTTCGATGTAGGTCTTATTTTTTGAGGGTCAAAATATTATTGGATATAAATTTATAATTCAAATAAAATGTGTTTAATTTAACATGAAACGGCCGGAACAAACAGTAAAAATTCCAAAACGTAATGTCACCTGCAATACTATTATTATTATTGATAATGGGCAGGCAGCTTAAGCTGATAGGCCCATATCACTGTCTCTCATTTGAATATCCAGCCTATTCTTAAATTGGTTGACACTGGCTGCAGACACAACGCCCTCAGGCAAACTGTTCCACATATTGACCACTCTATTGCTTAATGCATGCTTTCTTGGGTTACACGAGAACCGAGACTTGTTCAACTTCAGGTGATGTCCTCGAAGGCCCACATTAGTATTGCCTTTGTTGTCCTTTAACTGGACTGCAAAACCGACACGAAGCGAAAGTGTGCCTGCCGCTGCGCACGTGCAAATGATCTAAAAATAAATCATTGGCGCATGCAGCAGGCGGGTCAAACTTGTGGAAAACACGTCAATTTTTGAATTAATTTAATTATTCATTAGGACTTATTTTCGAAGTAGGTCTTATCTTAAAACCATCCTGAAAAATGGTGGTAGGTCTTACTTTCGAGGTAGATCATATATTCGCGGAAACACGGTAGTATGTTAATTAGTGTGGTGGAAATATTACGAGATATAACTCTTATTTCATTTTCTTTTCAAAATACAGGCGGACCTCGACTTTCGCACATAATTGGTTCCTGAAAATGTGTGCGAATGTTAAATGTTCGAAAGTAGAGGGAAGTAAAAAAAATTAAAATTGTATGTATTTTATAATATTGATTTATCAAGTAAATATATGATGTTAAAGTGGTTTAAGAGACATGTTTAAGTGGGGTTTGCGTTTCCCTTAAAAAGTTATCAAGAGCTAATTGTTTGCCACTCTTCTTTCTCTTTTATAACATGCTATGTCTTTATTGATCGGCCTACACACTTGAGATATGCGTTCTTCATTGGAATCACAATCTTCGATAATATTCAAAAATTTGTCAAGATACTCGAAGGCTTCATTCATATTTTTCATTGCTAAAGTCTTGATGATTTCATCAGCTTCTTCTCCGTCATTTTCATTATATATTTCATTTATATACTCCTGTTGCTCAATTAAATATTCATTTGTTAGAGATTCTGAGTGAGATTTTATCATCTCATTAACATCCTCATTGGTAACATCTAAGTTTAGTTCATTCATTAGGCGGACTATATCAATTGTGATAGTTTCTGGAGTTTCATCATAATTTATAAAATTGTTTCCATGAACCTTTCATGCTTGACTTTTATATAAGCCCACGCATATGTCTCACGCGTCTCCAATATTGTTTATCGCGTTTCATACATTGTAGTTCTTCTAGAAATCTTTTAATACAGGCCTACCTTCTCTGTCAGTTGCCTCGATAGTCTGAGTCATTATTGACCGCATATAATTATCGTTTAAACATGGCTATCACCGTTTGGTCCATAAGCTGTATAAAGAAGGTAGTATTGGGAAGAAGAAACACAACATTGATTTCCGTGTATAAATTCTGTAGAGATTTTGGGTGTCTTGGAGCATTGTCTAAGATTAATAATATTTTAAATGGTAAAATATCTTTCCTTCTCGCGCAAGATATCTAACCTAGCTAGCTCATAAGAAAAGGGAGCAAACAAGATGCAAGTGATGCCAGAATTCCATTTGCTTGTGAGCGAGCGAGAGGGGTATATCTTTACCCCACAGCGCGACAATGTGCGAAATAGCGAATTGTGCGAAAGTCTAATGTTCGAAAGTCGAGGTCCGCCTGTATACGCTTAGGAAAAAGTCATGTTTCTTGTTCTCACTGTAAACTCTCCCTGGCAAGCTTTACAAGGAGAAATAAATAACGGAATTATTCTTTAATAATGATGTAAGTTTTATAGTTTAATATGTCTATAATGGAAGAACTTAGAACTTGAGGAATTGTAATATCCTGAGGAAAGCGAGCGGGCTGTAACAAATGTACATAACCCGGCACGAAGCAAAGGTGTTGGAGGCCGGCCTGAATGTCTAAGTAAAGAAGAAGTAAGAATGTTTGTGTTGTTCGATATGTCGACAGATGTTGCAAGGACATTCTAAGAAATATATCGTAATAATTCATACTTCTTTTAAATATTGCAGTGTATCTCATTAGCTACATTACAATGACTCAAAAATCATTATCAATATTAAATTAGCTCGCTCACATACATTTTATCCTATTTAGAAAAAGTGATAACTGAAAAATAAACATGGTAAAAAATATTATTAAAAGACACAAAGAAAATGAGTGTTCACCGCAGAACGAAGACTATATATTTTTATAAGGGGGGTGGTTCGCCGTTTTGCGTGGGAGCGTGCGTGGGATCAGGAATATTTGTTGGGGTCCCGAAAGAAGAAGATGTAGTCAGTTCAGAGGTAGAGGTAAGAATGCACCTGGCTAGCTTCCTCCTCCACATTTATTTACAATTGAAAAACATTTAGGGCTTGCCGAAGTGGGTATTTACGAGGGGCGTGCAGTGAGAACAAAAAGTATGACTTTTTTCTAAACATATATTCTGAAAAGAAACTGAAATAAGAGATATATTTCGTAATATTCCAATCAAAATAATTAACATGCTATTCAGATTTTAATATTTCATAACATTCTGCCAGATAAATATTCAATTTCTATTTTTTTTTTCCAAATATATGTTTGGTTAAATACAGGTCATGCCTCTTGTTCTCACTGCACGCCCTTGGTATTTACGTGTCACTGCTCCGCCAGCCCGGTAGTGGGGGCACAATTTACCCCCTTCACTGTACCATATAGTTAATATAAAATGTTGGGGTCTCTGATACCGTACCCTTACATGTGTATTTGAAATGAATATTTCCCAACATTCTGTATATCTACTTTACTTTATATGTATGTACCTATTTTTTTCATAAAAATATGGATGCATATAGTTTCACTATAACGATATGGTATAAAACGATAATATCAAAATTTTTAGTGAGAAGTTTGATATTTAGTATGCACACTGCCATTACATGGCAGCACAAGCGACGAAAGCATGGAAATAGTAGAGAAATATTTATTAAAATTCGTGAAAACACACAGCACATGAGCAGTAGAAATATAAAAACACACTGAAAATTTACACAGGCAATTAGGTCTCTGGCACAGTCACAAAACACTATTACAGTGGGGTTCTCGGTGGTCCCAGTAAACATTTGCGTATTCGGCAAAAGCCCTTGCCAGAAAAAGCTGACGGAATAACTCTACCAAGCTTGAACTTCACACAAGCTCGGCTTGGTACCTCGGAATGCGAGGACTGCTGAAAGCACTTTCTCAACAGATTAACCTGCCTGGTAATACCATGGATTTTATACTCTGTGGAAAACCGGCAAATAAGCAATAGCGGGATTTTCTTTCGTACTCAGGTTCCCATATCAATACATATTATTTTTTAAGCGATTGGAATAGTAAATAATGTGTATAATATTTATACATTTGCTTATTATATAGATTAATATACATTTATTATAGATTCTGGAGTGGTAAATATCAAATAACAAGGGTATTATATATTTTTGGGTTGGTTCGCAAAATAACTGTGTACTTGTAATATTTAGCTCAGCTGCATAGCTGCGTGTACAGTAATTTTAATTTTCAAAATTAGCATTGATGCATTATTAACTCTATTTTAATGTGATGATATGCAGTATGCGGCGGAACCGATTGACCAGTTTTGAGGAGTTATAAAATAGTGTCGATGGTAGGTATATAGAGAAAAAATATTTTTATTTTCCAAGTCAGCAGTAGGTACACGCCATTTATAATCTTTCTCGTTATAACCATCTTCACAAACCAAAACGTGACTTTTACGAAGGTTGTTGTATGCATTAAAATATTCTTAGTTATTTCATTTATTAATAAAATTAATCCTCGAGTATGTACAAGAAGAATCTCTTTTTGCCCAGGTATAAAGTAGACAGGTGGGCATTTATTATTTTATTTCTAAAAATTAACAGAATATTTCAAAAGTTACCTACAAGCTCTTTCTTCCAAGATTATTGAACAGATCGTCATGATCGTAGAACAATGTGAAGGATGTGCAAAAAATTACATATTGACTTGGATCGTTAAAAAGTGAAAAAAAGAAGCCATCTAATGGCATATAAAGTGTATTTTTTCTCATTAATTTAACCGTCGTCATACGAAGTCGGTATAACGGTTCTGATTTGCGATCGTAGAACAATGCATCATGAGTAAAAACATTGTTTTACTGCGCTGACTATATTTGAGGTTTGAAAGGTATCAACTTTAAATAACTAACTAAGTTTCAAAGGAAAATCTTTTGTAGTTATCGAGCTATGACATGAAGTGTCTTTATGTAAATAAAACTACAAACCGCTCTCCTGCAAACTTGAGAAAAATCACATGCGTCATTGTTCTACGATTATGACGAGATAGTGGGATCAGTTGGACTTTTGTTAAACATTCTTCTTCTTCAGTCTTCACCTCTCCACTGCTGGATATAGGCCTCTTCCATACCTTTCCATCCTTCCTTGTTGTTTGCTAATTGTAGCCATTTCTTTCCCCTCACAGCGGCTATATCGTCGGCCCATCTCTTTTGAGGTCTTCCGATGTCTCTTTTATTCTCCCAAGGTCTCCATTTCAGAACTCTGGGAGGCCATCTTGTACTATCCTGTCTTGCAACATGTCCTGCCCGTTGCCATTTTAGCATCGCTACACGATCCATGATATCCACTACTCTAGTTCTGCGCCTGATTTCGTCATTTATAATCTCTTAGGCTTACTCCAAGCATGGATCTCTCCATGATCCATGTTAGACATTAAAAAACAAAATTGTAAATATTTTTGAAAAACTTTTTGATAATATCAATAAAATAATTAAAACATTGTTTTAACCTCGCTTAGATTTTATTCTAATAATTCAGTGTTTCGGGAGCGATGTTCCCTTCTTCAGGACAATGAGTGTACTAAAATTAATGTTCAAGTATAGACAGATTAGTTATGGCGGGAGGAGGTAGAGGGGACGTGGTTAATAATTACGTAGATAAAAAGTAATTATAATGGGAAAAGATTTAAGAAAATTAAAAAAAATTAAAAATTAATTTTAAAAAAACATTTTTCAGTTTGAGTAAAAATCATACAAAGCATATCGATTTTCAATTTTTTGCATCCCTATTCCGTATACAGATTGTACTGCATAAAAAGACGAAAGAGTTATCTTATTTTCATTAAAATATCGCTCGTAGGCAATGAAGAGGATTTAAATTCATTGTGTATGTAGAACAAAGTCTATATCATATTGTAAAAAAACAGGTAAAAACATGGAAAAAACTTTAAATTCAAGTCGTGTTCAATATTTAAAAAATTCAAACATTTATTTGTAACCTTAATTTTTTCATTTATCCATTGTCCATGCAATTTGGTATTTCTGAAATGCATTGTATTTATGGGTATCTTCCATTTACGTACACTTAGGCAGAGTTTACGAGTCACTTTACGATATATATATTGTCGTCACTTTCTATAACGAAATATAAGGGACCAAGCAATTTATTTCTTATCTTTTTGAAAATGTTATAGTTAACAAAGTATCCAATGTCAGCTGATTGAAATGTCCAATTTTCTTTTTGAACTTAATTCAATTTAAAAAAAAAATGTATGGTCTTCATGTGGAAATATTTTGAGATTAAGTGTACCAAAGATGACTATTGCAATATATATTTCTTCGAAATTATATATTTTTGTGATAATCACAAATACTTTCAGAGTGAATGGACATTTCGTAATAAAATTGATTGAAAGTTTAGCTGTAATTTTAGCGAAAAGATTCCAAAACTTTACACTATTTGACTCTCCAGACAGTAAAAATGTAAGTCGTAAATTATGGGGCCTTAAATTTATTTTTATTTTGGAAATTTAACAGATACAAATTAGTGATATATAAGAGTATAAACAAACAGTATTGATCATAACTTATATCCTAGCATATTTTACATAATTTACAAAATTTCTGTTAATGGATTTTTATGATTGTGTTTTAATTATGAATCATTTTAATTAAACATTATTTTTTACATTTTAAATAATGTTCGGAATCTGTTATTGTCCAACCTGTAGTTAATCCGCAGGATTATGCTCTGATCATACCCCGCTACACCATCTTCTAGTGCATGTCCGCTTATCTTGCCGGCAGCAGCTTCAAATAGCTGGACTGTGGATTTCTCCAATCATTGCCAGCATGTCCTTCATCTTCCAGGATTTGTTCTGCTCGCAATTTTGCCTTGAATGATGGGATGTAGCATCTGGTACTTTTCTGGATGTCTCATGATATGGACAAATCGCCAGAATTATCACCGACCTCCGATAGATGACACTATAAGAAGAAGAGAATATATTTTTATTATTGTTATGAGCTACATGATACATTTTAATATCAATTTTCAATTTATTTTTATATAACATTTACATTCCAAACATAAATTTAATTCATAAATGTTACAAACAAGTTAGAAATATATAAACAACAAAAACAAATATTAAACACGTTTTCCTTTGATTTGCAAATATTGCACTATCTCTTACTGGAAACTGTTCTTATATCGTACAGTTGCCTCAATTACAAACTATCATTCCCTGGTGGCAGTCGGTGTCCAACACCGTGTTGACGCCTGACTTCTGTTATGCACCTGACCCGTTGCGCCAGATGTTACAATCTGTTTCACTTTCTAACACTTTCAGGCAAAGCGTCTGCAGTCCAACGAGCTGGCCGCCATCAAGGTGATCAAGCTGGAGCCCGGCGATGACTTTGCCATCATCCAGCAGGAGATCCTGATGATGAAGGACTGCCGGCACCCTAATGTGATCGCCTACTACGGCTCCTACCTGCGCCGCGACAAGCTGTGGATCTCCATGGAGTACTGCGGCGGGGGCAGTCTGCAGGTTCGTATAATACGAGCGGCGCCGTATCGTATTATAATCATCGTCATCATCATGTATCAGAAGGTCAACATTTGATGCATTTTTCAGGATATTTACCACATAACGGGTCCCTTGACGGAAGTTCAGATCGCCTACATGTGCAGAGAGACGCTGACGGGCCTGTCCTACCTGCACAGCATGGGCAAGATGCACAGGTACCGAAACTATACACAGCTAGTCTAGTGAATGAGCGAGAAGTAAATAAAGTAGCCATTAAATGTTTATTTGAATTTTAAACTAGACTAATAATTATTATTACATTTTTAGAGACATAAAAGGAGCCAACATCTTACTAACAGAGTATGGAGACGTGAAACTAGCCGACTTTGGAGTTTCGGCGCAGATCACGGCCACCATCAACAAGCGTAAGTCCTTCATCGGCACGCCCTACTGGATGGCACCAGAGGTGTGTATATGTTTTATTGTAGAGATCTGCACTTCTTCCAGCTCTGTGCCATTTACGTAATCATTGTTTCGGATGTTTATCCTTCAGGTGGCAGCCGTGGAAAGGAAAGGCGGTTACAACCAGCTGTGCGACATTTGGGCCTGCGGTATAACTGCTATCGGTGAGTTTAGAAACAGCTTCTGCAAACTGGTCCTCTGACAAGTGTGCAATGTGGAACTTAATCTCTTAATGTCGCCGTAATTTGTTTGATTTAATGAAATTTTTTATTTATTATCTCGCAGAATTAGCCGAACTGCAACCGCCCATGTTTGACTTGCATCCGATGCGCGCGCTGTTCCTTATGTCCAAGTCAGGGTTCAAGCCCCCGACGCTGCGCGAGCGCGAGCGCTGGAGCGCCACCTTCCACGCCTTCCTCAAGACGGCGCTCACCAAAAATCCCAAAAAGAGGCCCACTGCAGATAAACTATTACAGGTTTATAATTTTATGAATAAATATGATTCTACAGTATATAATAACTGCCTTAGGGAAAAAAACGAGCGAGCCTTACAGTAGTCGCATATGACGTGTAACTTTTGACATCTCACTATTAAAAATATCAGTTGAGCAGCGACAGAAATTAACCTCAAAATTCAAAGAAGCTAAATATGGAAATATTTATTTTAATAATTATTCATTATTACTAACTTGCATTTTTTATCTATGATCTGTACTTTTTTCAGACACTTATTATTAAAAATTCATTTATAAATACAAGAATTTGGTCATTAGAAAATATTGAATTTTGCCCACTGTGAGCTATCGGTAAATAAGTGTGACTGTGTTGATAAAACAGCGTACTATGTTGGTGGATAGAAAAAAAACAAAATTGTTGATATCACAGCTGTGTTTGATTAAGTTATCAAATAAATATTTGACATATTAAATAATAAACTTTTAATGTCGTTTCTTTATTAACAGCAACACAAGAAGGTTTATTTTCTTTAATTTTGTCAATCTCTACAGAGTTTGAAAGAAACAAATTCATATACATTTATTAATTCAATACCAACCTCTCAGAAAATGGGTTGGTACCATCTGACGGCCATTGGTCAAAAGAAATAGCGCGCACTTCCCCGGTGTCTAGTTTCCTGTTACGCATTTCCGTCCATTTTCACGAAATCACTCCCACAGATTGCAGGAAAGCGAGAGGAAATATGTTACACATCAAAAACCTCGAAAAATCTCGGCAAAAAAATCAGAAAACATTTATTATAAAATATTATATAAAACACTAAAAATTTAAAACAAAGTGTTATTGTGCAAAGAAAATTTGTTGCTCAATACACTGATGCAAAATTTACGCACTCCAAATTATTAAAATGGTGTAAAAAATACACATCACACACAATTATATGGTATGAAAATACAGTATTGAGCATGTAAAATATGTTTAGAATACACCAGTTAACTGTGTTAACAGTTAGAATCGCGGCATGCTCTCCTTTGAAACTTTGATGTCAAGGATTCCTGAAATTTTGTGATTTGGGATGTTCACGATTTCATAATTCTGCATGTTCATATATTATTCTATTTAGGTATTATTATCTAGTTGATAGAAAAAAATATTTACCTTTTGTAAAGAATTTAGAATTATTAAAAAAAAATATAATCTTTTATAGCCCCGGTCAATCCGAAACCCGGTTATTGCCATCCTGGTTAATTGGGTGTCTACTGTATTTATTATTTTATTGATGGCGAATTTTCTGCAACGTTTGTCCCATTTATTAAATTTTCAAATGAATATTAATACTGGGATCATTTATCAGTACTAATCTCTAATTTTGAAGTATGTATTTCTTGGTGGATTTCCATTTTAATTATTAAATTAAAACATTTGAATTTTTTCCACTATTTATTGTTTTTTGACCGTACCGGTTTCAGCCTATCACGGCCATCTTCAGACCGCAGCATTATTCTCTTAAGCTAGAGCATTTATTCAATTTTAGCACAAGGGTGTTTAATATGATATTTATGTAGTAGTGAATGCTTAATAATTCTATATAATTAGTGTCTGCGATTAGCTGTCGCCCATTGCCTGCTGTTCTTCATACCATTTGGTTATTTTTTGAAACTGGTAATGGTAAAACCAAGCACTGTGTACTGTGTTTGATAGCAATTATAATATAGATGATATGCGACGAAATAATAATATTGACGGAAGAAAATATAAATATCGATGCATTTCGCCTCAAAGTGACCCTTTATGTTATGTTAAATAATGTACAGTCGAACTCGGTTATAAGGAGCGCAACGGGACCGACTAAATTTGCTCCTTATAGCCGGGACTCCTTATATCCGGGATTGGTAAATTTCGTGCGTAGTTTTTTTAATTAATACTCCGAATACTATATAATTGGACTATTATAGAATATCTAAAACTTAATATACTCGTATAGCTTACCTTAATTTATTTATAAAAAAATGTCATTAGGTGGGGTAGGCAGAGATGACACAAACACATAATTTAAATGAAACGTTTTAGTGATTTAATTTTTAAAAACCAACAAATATATATGCATGTACTTAATAATTCAATCACATTTTTTTATAAATTTTTCAATACTAGTTTGCTTGAAAGATTTAACTTTAATGTTTCTTAAATTTCCCCTTAAAACACTTAGTGCACGAAATGTTTCATTGTTTGTCTCGTTGATTGCAAAAAAGTCTACCAACAAGTCCATTGCATCATGAGCTTGGGTAATGTTTGGCACAGGCTTCGAATTCACAGTTTCACATTCATTTGTCACATCATCCTCATCATCATCACAGTCATCGTCTTTGTTGAGCACAGAATCCACGATATCACTTTCTGTAAGTTGTTCAGAAGATATTAAGTCCTCATCAAAATGTTCAAAATCATCGATGTTATTATCGAAGCAAACAATATTGTTGATTTTTAGCCACTCCGATAGAGGTAAGTTATCTTCGTCGTTTTCTTCTTGTAAATCGTTTATGACATTTTGTCTTGATTTTAATTTTGATTTAATGAAGCAATTTGATATGGTAGCCGATGAAACATTGTTCCATGCGTCATTCAACAAATTTATGGCATCTAATATCGATAAATTTTCGTTTAATTTCTTTTCTCGTTGGTTTATAAGGTGTAAAACTGCAAATCTTTTATAAAACCCCTTCAAACATTTTATTACACCCATATCCATTGGTTGTAAAATTGAGGTTGTATTGGGAGGCAGAAATACAAGCTTAATATTGGATAAATTTTCCATTTTTGGGTGCGCAGGACAATTATCCACTAAAAGCAAGATTTTTCGTTTCTTCCTGAAAAGTTCATTGTTCCAGTTAACAATGTACTGTCGAAAAATCTCAGAGGTCATCCATGATTTCTTGTTTGCCGTATAATCAAGAGGAAGTCTCTTTATGTTCTTAAAACATTGAGGTTTCAAGGATTTTCCGATAACAAAAAGTTTTCTTTTGTCTGTCCCAGTCATGTTGGCACAAACCATCACTGTCAGACGAGTTTTCGATTTTTTTCCACCAATGCACTTTTCACTTTTAAATTTAAATGTGGTATCAGGTGTCATATTATAAAAGAGTCCTGTCTCGTCAGCGTTATAGATGTCTTCGTCATTGAAACTCTGCCTCAATTCTGACCAAACGCTTTCAATCCAGTCACTTGCCATTACAGAATCGGTAGATGCTGCTTCTCCATTAACTTTTGCATAAACAATATTATGGCGATTTTTAAAACGATCCAGCCATCCATTGCTACATTTAAAGTCATCTCTTCCAAATTGTTTTGCGAATTTTTCCGCTTGCGCTTTAAGTATTGGCCCGTCGATGGAAAATCCAGCGGATCTTTGGGTACAGAACCATTTTAACAATGCTTCGTCAACGTCAGTAAGTTCGCACTTTCTAAATTTTTTTGATTGTGTTAAGTTATTTTCAAGAGCAGCCAAATAAACATCCTTATTTTTCCAGAGCGATGAAACTGTAGAAGACGATAGTGAAAACTTTTTACAGACTTCGGAATTTTTGGCGCCGCGTTCCATTTCACGAATAATTTCGACTTTTTCGCGAACCGAGAGACACTTTCGTTTGTTAGTGGACATGTTTCCGATAGAACAATTCGAGTTTAACTGATTAGACTTTTAAATGCTAATACAGTAAACTGCATAAAATAAACTGTGACTTCAAACATTTTGGAAACCCTCAATAATCGGAGTTATATGACCAATATTCTCGACCTTCAGTTCGTCGGCATTCCTTTGATAAGGAATGCCGACGAAGGAATATTGTTTGCCTGCGCATGTGTCATTTTCGGACACATTTGTGTACATCATAAAATGAACCCTAATTAAGTGCGAGCCGCTTTAAAAGTTTATTGTTTTGAGTACGTATTTGTTTTTTTTTCTGTAACCCAAGCAAATATGTATGCAGAGTGTTTAAAATTTGCTCCATATATCTGGGAATCGCTCTCCTTATAACCGAGAACGATTGTATGGAAATATGCGCAAATCAAAATGAATTCATAGTTTTGCTCATTATAGCCGAGATCTCCTTATACCCGAGCTCCTTATAGCCGAGTTTGACTGTATATAATATTTCTACACATTAAATAATATCTGAATGTATTTAAAAATAATCTGCACTCCTCATTATTTAAAAAAAAAACATACAGTTTGGTTAATTTTTGAAGCTGGTAATGGAAAAACAATACATTACTCGTTGCGTTTTAAGCGCTATCATAATAGAGATGTGTACAGTCTTACTGTTTGATGTCATTTTTAGTTTGTTTCATTGTTTATTTTTTTGTTTGTAGCATGCTTTCTTCCAATCAGACATGTCCAAGAGGCTGGCCATAGAATTGTTGCAGAAAGTGTCCAATCCTTCTAGTCTATTCAATTTCAATGCAGATCCTGATGAAGACGGCGTAAGTTAACTTTGGTTTAATATATTAAATTAATATATATTTTATATGTAGTAATCTTAATATTTTTATTTTTTATTTTTTTTACGTCTTAGCATAGTTAACATAACACTCCTGTATCGAGTGCTCGAGTGAGTACTTGATTAGTAATGAAGTAACATAAAAAAGAGCAAACTATTTACAAATTCAAATATTTTAAACGTTTGACTAATGACCTGTTTTAGTAGTTGTACTCCATTTACCATCGGCTATGATACCGTCCACACGGTTTTATTCTGTTGGGTGGTATCTGGTGGTATTGTGTTATTCGTCAACGTGAAAATCGCAGTGACTGTCGCTCCATTTTGCGCGCGTTGCCGTCGTGACAGATCTATTATTTCGTTGGTTTTTATTGTTAAATCGCATTTCCATTTTCTTCTGTAAAATCGTTTGACAGTTTTTATTTACTTTGTATTTATGTTTTTGATATTACGTTAGCCGTTTTTATTGTTAACATTCTTTATATATAATTTGCCCTAAAATATCTCAACAAAATGTACAATTGATTACAAAAATGCAGATTTTTCACAAAATCAATGGCTTTTTTCATGAGTTTTACGATTTTTGGCAAATTTCGCAATCGCACCGCGATTTTCTCTTACCTCGAATTTCGAATTAACGGGGTTCCATATAATTCTAAATGTTTTTTTGGGCCCCTTGAATTTCGAATTAGAGAGGTTCTGCTGTATTATATCTTATTTATATTCTTCATTACATTAGACAATTATGTGTGTACACTTTTTTTTGTTCAAAAAATATTTTGGCATTTTGTTACCTAGAATTTTATCTACAAATATGGGAGTGTTGTAAATAAGTATTTTTTTTATTTCCATCCAACTGAGTGCTCTTCTCATTTCTTCAATTCTAATCGATTCAATTTTTTTTTTAAATGATTCTCATTGCCCTGTTTTGCATCACTTGTAGTTTCTCGATGTTTCCTTCATTGGCCAAATGCAGCACAATAGTTTATGTGAGGAATAATTATACTTTTGTAAATTAACTCCGCACTATTTTTACTAAATTTTTTTCTCAATCTTCCAACAAAAAAAAATTTTTTAGAACATGTTAAAAATTTGCTACCAAATTTAATTTTGAATCTAAAATAAATAATACCTAAATATTTAATTTCATCCACCTTTCCAATAAGATCACCGTAAATTTATCACCATATTTGGTATTATTAATATTAATATTTATATTTAAAGCATTAACTTTGTGGTTAGACATTATAACAGAGTGTTAGTTAAATTAGTATAAACCACTACCAGATTTTAGGTCTACCGGTTTTGAGACGTACGTACTGTCTTTTCGTCAGGACCAACACACTACACTACTATGTTCATAACACTATACACCACAACCGTAGTACTGTTAACCTTTCATCAATATTTATCACGTGCGTGCTAATCTTGTCAAAGACTAGCATGCACTAACTTGCCTACAGAATGATCAGAAATCTACAAGGGAGAGGGAGCGGGGCTTAAAGTGGGTGTTACCAAATTGGCACAATTTTATGAAAAATATTTCTCAACAGGCGATACCGAACGTACCGCATCGCATAGCTTCCAAGCTGACAGTTAAAAGCCGGCATCCGCTGGCTACGCCTCCCGCTCAGGCGATCCCGGCGCAACAGCGCCCGCGCAGCTTGCTCACGGCCGAGGAGTCGAGACCTTCGGGTGTGTTTGATGACTCGCCTATCATAGATCTGGACGCCGAGGATGAGGCAGTGGACATCAGGAATCGTGTCGGCGATTCTGACACAATTAAACGGGCTGGTGAGATTACTTAATTATAAATTATTTCTAACTCTCATTCATTACAGGGGTGGGCTGTATAGGACGCCACACTCTTCAATCCAGTCACACGCTGTTTCATTGTTGAAGCTTTTAACAAGACCATCTTTCAACACTTAACACTTCAACACTCGCCTCGTATGTTTTCTTTGCTGTTCTTTCTTCACATAAGGCTGGTTGAATCAACTTGTTTTATAGTTTATTTAAACCATTGATTATAGTGTTCTCCACCAATCACACAACCCGATTGCTATAATTAATATGGGAGATTACTCTAATCCTAGATGATACAACCAGCATAACTAAACCAATACGTTCCGCATAACTAAACTATCTCAGAGATCCTTTATTTATTCTATTACGCAGCCAGCAATACATTCACATCTAATTTGTTCATTCCTTGCTTTATTAGGAATAGTAATTTTATACAAAAGGCGATACAATAGTCAATATAATAAATTATAGAAGTTATAATAAAACGATAAATATCATTCGATGAAAATAATGCACATAGAGTAAAAATATTTTTTAGAAATAATAATTGTATTCAACTAGCTGTAACCCGTCAAAAATGACAGTACTTTTACATGTCGGTTCCTAAAGAAAAAGTATTTAATAATTTCTATAAAAAAGAAAAGAAAAAAAAATTTAAAAAAAGAAAAAAATATGTAAAAAATTTTAAGTAAAAAAATTACATAAAAGAAATTTAAAACAAATTTACGTAAAAAAAATTACTTGTCAAAAGAATTTACTAACAGACAACGAAATTATTATAATCGGGATAGGCAAGTCAATAAAAAATATATATATATATATATACTCGTATACAGAGTTTTTATTACCAATGAATTTATAAAGAAAAGACGAATGCACTCAATTTTTTTCATTTCTGTAAACGCTTTATTTTAGAATGCTCTTAAGAATTTTAGGAACAATTGAAGATCTAAAATGAAATGTTTTGAAGTTGCAAAGATATTTGCCGCAACTTAACAGAGCAACATAACTCTGCTTCACAAGTTAAAAATGTTTGATTTTTTTTCTTTTGCTTTAATCGATAGATATACTATCAGAGAATATGCTGGTAAAATTATAGAGCGAAATTCTAAATATTTCTCTAGTTATAGCTTGGAACAAATAAATTGGCGCGGCAGCGATTATGTCCATCTCAAGTGCTTCGCCAGGCAGCAATGAGTCATGTGCTAATGTGTGATCGCAGTTGGCCGTTGGGCGAGGTTGGCCGACGTTGGCGCTCCGCCGAGGTTGGCCCAATGTGTACAGGGTCCATAAAAAATAAGTATGCAAATTTTGGGTCAGATTGGTCAAACAGTGTAGATTGGTATAGAGAAATTAAGTTTTTTTTATGTGCTCTGTGGCACAGGGGAAGCTCCTTTAAATTTAATTTAAATGATATTTGAATATAATTTTCTTTAAAAAAAAACCAGGCAAAAAGTGAGCTCTAACATATATTTTTTTATTATTAAAAATGCGTTCGGTATCGGTATTTTGCGCAATAATCTTTTGTAAGATCTTGTATTGTACAGATTTGAACATTGTTTTTTTTTGTAAATTACCGTTTTAGTACTAGCAAATTTAAAAAAATATCTTTATTGATGACAACATTTTGAAAACAAACAAAATGTTGTCATCGATATAAAACAAACCAGATAAATACGGAACTAAAGTACAGAAAAAAAGACACCATAAAGACGCGTAAGACACGTCTGACCCGGAAGCAACGCAGCTGTACTAAAGAGTGAAGTTCGACGCTCAGCGCTACACTTATTGCACTCCTCACATCCTCCACCTCTACAATACATATACATATTGACTAATTAACATCAGTGAACATCTTTGAGAAAACATTTATATTGTTGTATCTGGCGAGTAATTATATATTGTTATTATTTTATGGAGGGATACCTACAATTTCGAATTTAGTATATTTACATACAGAGGCAATGTCTACACAGTCTACGGCACGGGAGAGGAAAGGTTAGAAATATATACAAAATCATGAATTAATTGTGTTTAACTTTGCGAATTACATACACTATTTCATCACAAGTATTGTATTGTCTTCCCAGCTGATAATAGCGCCTGTTCAATTTGTTTTGAGGCTAATTTGATTATTCACTCGGCAGTGAAGTCCTGCTGCCCCAGACGGACGGACGACACGGGCTGGGACATGCTCGACCTGCTGAGCGGCGTCCAAGCCACCTGCCCCCCGCCTCCCGACACTCTGCCTAGTGAAAAGTGAGTACCCTTCCTCTATCGGCATTAGTGTAGAGGATGCTGGAACAGAAAATACAAATGTACACACACAAATATTTTTAAAATCAGCATTGCACCTTGCGTTAACTTGAAGGTTATTATAAGTTTCGTATTTGATGATAACTTAATCCCTTAAACCCTAATGGGTCGACGCGATGAGATGAACTTTGAAATGCTTGTTTTCATTCATTGCGAGGCGCACAAAGGCACAGTTTAAAATGCCTCCCGTTTGTGGGGTTCGCTCCGCAGTACTGCTCACGAATATTCTACATTATCAATGTTCTTCTGTTGCTTGTTTTATATTTGTTAGACCGTTTGCAATAGATTTAGATATACCTATTAGATTTTTTTATAACACACTGTCTTTTGTTTTCACTGTTCCGATTGAAATAGTGAATGTTTGCTCTTAGTATTACTAGGAGTGCGGTAAATTCTGGGTTATCTGGCTTACAAATGTATTCCGAGTCATTGTTATGTCCGGAGTGACCTTACAATGTTGTGTCGCAAATTTGTAACATTGCGGGTCATCTTCTCTGGTAACCCAGATTTTACTGCGCCGCCTTACTTTGTTTCCTTTAGTTCACCGTCCCCCTTCACCACATTGTTTTCTATTATTTTAGAGTGAGACACCGTGTGAGAGAGTGCGCCATTACAGGCGAGCAAATTATGAAAATGAGCTTAAGGTATTTGCGTCTAAAAGAACGGTTGATGACATCATACTTATGTTTGACAAATAACAGTTTGAGTGTCATGTCGATTTTTGTGTCATAAATTATATTAACAGAAGTATTTAAAGTCGTGTCGGTATGATGTTGATATGGCATGATGCATTTTGGTCATTTTCTCTTATTATTTTGGACAATACACTGTTTTATAAAACTTATAATATACATTTTGCTGTTTTCCGATTTCTCTTTTACGTGATAATATAAGCTTCTTAAAGATTATATACTAGAGCTAGATACATTAATAAATGGTATTAGTTTTTATTATATCTTCAATATTTAATCCTTTTTCTGTAATTTTCATAGTGATTTTTTTTTTCTATTTTTTAAGCTTTTATTTTTTTACTCTTTTTATTATTTAATGGAATTTATAAATGTATAATTTTGTTTATTTTTTATTTAATTTATTGATCATAGCTTTCATATTAACAAATGCTTATTATTATTATGTATTGTTTACATAGTGAGTAACATGATTTCAACTTTAAACTGAGGACAAATGTTAAAGATACTTTTTTTATTAATTTTAATTAGTTAAAATTTTTGTATAAGCCATTTGAAGTAATTTTACATCTACCGGTTTCGATACCACTGTACCTTCTTCAGGACGGATGAAATAACCATGTCCAACCACAAAGTTAACTGTATAAATTTGATAAATATAGCCAAATTGGCCACAAAAAGTTTTTTTTTTTTGAAAAAAATGAAAAACTTTGAAAAAGGGAGGTTTTTAAAAGTGTTTTGCTTATTGACCAGATTAAAGATATCACTAATTTGAGAAAACTAATAAACTTTGTAAAAACACATTGATTGTGTTTAAACCTTCTAGCGGTTTGAAGGAGTGGAGTTTGGCAGTGAGATATTGAAATGCGGAATACATATATTAAATAATGGATTAGTTGTTAAATTTAATTGGTTGTTAATTATATCTGGCATTGAGGGACTTTTTTCTAACACTTCTAAATTATTTGGCCTAATGCTTCTATTATTTGTACGTAAAATTTGGATACCATTCTAAGAAAATATTATTGCTAAAACATCTTAGGTGTTCTTTTATTCTAATATTAAAGTAACATTCTGTTTTATATATAAAATGCTGAGCACAATGTTAACGTTATAAAAATAAAAAATCATTTTTAAAATTCACGACAGCCAGTGAGGGATTATTAGAGAACAGAAAGTACTCCTGTAATACATCATGTTAGGGACGTTGCCGCGTAGCCTGTCAAGGATTTTTTTGAGTGAATATAAATGCACAAAAACACTTTTGTTCATGAAAGTGTGATAATGTAGCAGACAATGCTATTATTACTCTATGCGTAAACCGTGCGGCACTTATATTTTATCTTGTATTCCTTCTGTTTCCATTGGGGGCCATTTTTTTAAAATTACTCCACTGCGAGCTGTACTTCTCGTTTTCTTCCATCGGGCTTCCTAAATTAAACGAAGATTAAATAATATGGCCTGCTGTAAAAAGGGAAGATAATGTGTGCTTTTTAATAATGTTTTAACTATTTGAATTTGCGAGTATTTTTGGAATATTAACATTAGCTTAATGTTGCATCCCTTAGATATTACATCTTATGTATGTGTACGTACATCCACAAGTATAATTTGAACTTTTATTTATCTATGTTAGCTATTTATTAGTTGGGTACAAATTACAGTTGACATTCAGCATCTATATTTAAAAAGTTCTATCCCCCTTAACCCCCCTGAATCCTATTTTATGTATAATGTATACACTATATATACCTACAGTATAATTATTACTTTTTAATTTTTTTTTCCATTTCACATTTCAATATCTTTATCTTTCATAAATCTTGAGACATCAGAACAAACAAAAAGAGTTTTGGCCTGTCAGTATATTTGTTATTCCTTGTGTACAAGTCTATGCATGAGTCCAACGCCATTACTCGATAGATTACGGACATTTTAAGGTTATTTAATTCTTTTCTCACGTGTACTAAATTGTGTGTGTAGCAATTGACAGTACACTTTGCGTACACTGTAAAGATCTGGCACAGAATGTCAAGTTTCGGACTCTGAATATATTTACGGTACAATTATATCTCGTAACTGCGCATTTGTCATTTATTTAGTGGATAATTTCAAAGATATTCTTATTATACTCACTTTATTAATGATTATTAAGAATACATTTATTTTTAAGTATTTGAAATACAATTCAAGCATGCACTGACACATTACAATTGTGAAAGTAGATATTATTATAATATTCTATATAGTTTTACATTATCTATGGTCTGTCAATGTATGAAAAGCCCTGGGTACGCAGGTAGCGCATTCCGCCAACAGAAATAATCTCATTGCGTATGTATGTACTTCCAAACTTATACTCACTGTTGGAATACAAGAAATTAACGCCTAATAACTGTGGTTTCCTTTTTAAAATTTAGAATGTTAATCAATTTAGAATTCGGTATGAATTGACAACATTTTTAGGTTACGTGTTTTGTGGCTAATTTATGATTTGCATATTTTTGTTTGTCCTCGAGTACGCCAGGGCTTTATGTATGGTGACAGATAGGGAAAAAATCGCATGTCGTTGTCTGAAATGACAATTTTTTGGCCAGTTAACACAACGGAATGCGGTACTCGTCTATACAGGGCTTTACATGTACAAAACTTTATGGCTGTTCGAGATATGTCATCTGTGGTTTTTTGTATTTTGTTTTAGGAGTCTTTTGCAATATATAGACGAAGAGTTAATGCTAAGGTAATTATGTACTGATGTCATTTTTTGTGTATTATTTCTTTTATTGCATGGTATTGCCGCATGCCTCGAGTGTTAGCATGACATGTATAAGTTATTGTAATAATTGCCCTGACTATTGTAATAATTGCACAGTGTCCGCTTCTTCTGTCTATCTGGTCCCCACCGTATAGAATTTTCAAGTGTAACATACATCATCAGACTACAACGGCGACAACATTTTTATATGGTTTTCCTTTCTGAGAATATTTAGTACCACCATCTCATTCGCTGCCTGTGTATTATATCCGTCTTATCAAACCACCATACTCATATATTATATTTTTGTTCATTTAAGTTTTTGGAAAAAAGTTAGGAATGTTCAAGTAACACCAGATTTGTTCATTTTTTTCCTTTCGTAATAAAAAGTCTTGATTACATGAATGATGTCAAATTTTGGCGCTAGCAAGTTTGAAAGTAGTTATTTTAAGTCAAAAATGATACATATTTGACACTAGAAACCATAGAAATTGATTATTTGAATAATCATTCACCATAGATTAGAAAAAAGTAATATATACGCAAAACATAGACAATGGATTATTTAGGTAGAAGTGTCCATGTCTAACCTAAAAAAATTCATTAAAGAAAAATATATTATGTTGTGTTATGGTTAGGTGGCAAGGCTGTCATGGGGGCGTTCCACAGGTTTGTGTCCCAGTATACTCGCCTGCTATAGCCTTGTTTCAAAATCTTAAAAATAAAAATAAATCGTATGACACAGAATCGAACATAAAAAGAATTGCATTTTAAATATCAAATAATGTGCATAAAACAATAAATATTTTGGGAACACAATAATTTCCAAATTTCCATTTTTTCTCAGCTAATACGGAGCATTCATTATATGTTCCTATACTCATTATATATTCTATATATTCAAATGGCTATGCGCCGCGCCAGCATAATGCAGGTTCGTGGGTATTGTTAACATGAAAGATAATGAATGGGCATTTGCTATGAATAAAACAGCAAAAACATATATTTTCTATGGGCATCAATGTATGTGCCAAAAATGTATCATTTTTTAACTTAAAATAACTGCTTTTAAACTTGCTAGCGCCAAAATTTGACATCATTTATGTAATCAGGACCCTTTATTACGCTAGGAAAAAAAATGAACAAAATTAGTGTTATTTGAATATTCCCAACTATAGCCAAGTTTTTCATCACTCTGTCCCAAGTTTACCTTTAAACCCGTGCACACTGGTAAGAGCACACTTACTAATAATGTGGCGCCTATAAAATCACACGGATGGTTGTCAAACACGGAGGAAAACTTTATAATTCCTGAACGGAAAGTAATGGGCGATTGGCCAGTTAAAGACCATATTATTATTAAATTGTGAGACCATATTATATAATTCCTAGTAAGTGGACAGTTGACAAGCAAAAATGACCTGAACGTAAATATAGTTTGGCTTATTTAGTACTGTACTGATAACATTCCATTAGGGTTCTAACAACTTAAAAGTATGTAGTTTGGTTCATTTTTTATTCGTAAATAAGTAAGTATTTAATAATGCAATGAGCTTGTTATACTATATTTATGCTCATCTATTGTATTCAGATAAATAAATATATATACATATATTTAAAATAATAATTTGCAGAATATATATTTTGCAAATTATTATTTTAAAAATTGAGGATGTATTATAATGTTTGTTTTAAGCCAACTTTCGATTCTGTGCAATTTTTATAAAAAGTGAACTTTTAATCGGCCGTATTCTGAAATAAGCAGTATTGCTATTTCGTTATCTTGACAGTCATTGTATAACATTGTAATGCCGTCAATTTTGTCGTTATAAGTTTGACAGGTTTGACAAATTGTGGATAACTTGATGTTTGTTTACGTTTTAGGGCTTTCTGACTGATTGAATTTATTAATTTCAAACCTGTCAAACTTAAAACGACAAAATTGACGGCATTACAATGTTATACAATAACTGTCAAGATGCCGAAATAGCAATATTGCTTATTTCAGAATATGGCCAATTGATTCATATTAAAAGAGGAAACTCACTAACAGATATAAGTTTTATATTGCTGTAAAGTTACACAATGTGGTGTATAGATGCAAAACTGCCACTATCCACATGGATCCCATTTGGATAGTGGCAATTTTGCATCTATATGCCACATTTATAATAATAATTAAGTCAATATAGGAATTATTTGAAAGACTGCGACCTCTGACTTTATTTTCATATACAATAAGTATCCAGATATGTAAAATGTTTTCCCGGGTTCAAAGCCATGGACACAGACATAAATTTAAACTAAAGGTATTCACAAATTGTTAAAAAATTTAACTAATATTATTGGTTTATATGGCAGTTACTTTGTGTTGCAACAGGATCATTTTAATTTTCGCTAAATTAAACTTTATAATACACACACATTGAGTTATATTTGTCACACCTGATGATGAGAGGGATTTCCTCTTTCTCCTTTCGAAACTGTAGTATGTGGTGGTAAATATATGTCAACCTTTGTGTATTGCAAAGTTCAATTGAGTTTTAAACTTTTAATCTGTTCCACACAATATTTCATATTTGACGGGGTTATAGCCCCATGTGGGTATAACATATAATAATAATAATGAGTTATTTAAAATAATGTATTCAATACTCGCACACTTTTATGACTTTAACTACAATGTAATGCTCAGTTTTTCATAGTTCGGAAATACTTCACTTCAGTTCCCCATTTTTTGTGGAAAAATTTAATTGCAGTACGAATTAATATCAAATCAATTGTAAGTTTTGGAAATGACGTACTCTCTAATGAAAACAACTCTTTTTACGTGCTTTATTTTGTCCACACAATCCATTTGATATTGTTGTTTTATGTTTGTGGTTATGAAAGTTTAAATTAAGAAATGGCATGTGTATTTGAATCAATCATTTTAAAAACATATTTGTATTCTGATAATATGATAAAAATATGACGTTAATGGAAGTCACACTGAGTAGCTTTCCTCAAAAAAGTTTGTTCGATAAAAGTGTGACTAAATGTGATGTAATGATAAATAAATACGTAACGAGTTTGTTTTTGCGAAATGTGTTCTCTAGTGACAGGAAGGTTGAGAAAGATATATAAGAGAATGGTGTTCCGATTGTGGTTATTCTCAATAGGAATTTGTTATTCAAAACAACACTACGAGTTCTGATGAAGTGAAGCCCGGAATGCAGTTGCGCAAAAACTCCGCTCCATAAATGTAAATCTGTTTTCAGCACAATCCAAAGGGCTGTTGAGGTGGTTTGGGCATGTGAAACGTATACGCGAAGAGAGGACTTACGGTGCATGAAAGTAAACATGGTACATTAGGACAGAAGAGTGTGATGTTGGATGAAATGAAACATTGGTTTATTATTATGTGGAAAAAAGACAGAAAAGGAAAAATGGATATATGCATTTAAAACAATGGCACAAGATGTATCTGGCTGTAGTTATATAATGTAGCGCTAAATTATTTTAATTATATTATTTTTTTACTATTTTAATTTGTTATTAAAATTCGATTTTTGGACTATCCTGCATCTACCTATATTTATCTTCAAAATCAGTATTTGATTTATGTAATAAAATAGAACTTATGTTCATGTATGAAAATTACGCTTGCAACACATCTCACAATTTAAATTTAAAAATAAACAATACAACATGTGTATCTTTAAATCGATTTTATTTAAAAAATAACAAATATTTTTTTATAAATAGCTATTTTCAGAAATGTACCACGCACTAGTTGTAGGTAAGTTTAAATTTTTTATTTTCCACATGTACACATTATGATAAAAATATGTATGTATAATGAAAAGTGAAGAAACAAGTTTGTTCCTTGTTACACAGTTTGTCAGGAATGTGAGAATATTGTTCTCTTTCTTAACACTTCTTTAAAAAGAAATAGCAAGCCTCCAAATTCAATTGACACTGAACTCTTGAAATAGTAGGAAATATACATCAAATGTCAAACCAGAAAATTGGATCATTTATACGCATTTTCTTTTGATATATTTTTGATTAAGGTCATTCTTCATAAAGTACGAAATGATTCCAAAAATCAACTATACAGGTGTCTCATAACTAGTAGCAAAATCTTTACAGGTAGATTCCTGCCTTGATAATGACCATGACCTAATATCAATAATCAACGGAGATATGCAGCATCAAACTTGGCATTTTCTATTTCAATATTTTTGCGAAAAGTTGAACTATCATTACAGTAACTTATATTGGTTATGAAACATTTATTTGCTTCAGTTCAACTCAAATAAAATGATAAAACCTTGTAATAAAATAAATTTTAAATTTTTGCAAGGTTTTTATCATTTTGTTTGATATTGCTGCCTTTGCTTTTATACCCCGCATTGTTTTTCAAATATACAAAAAATAGATGAGATGTTATTTAAAGTTAAAATTGCCACGAGAATTTTAACAAATCTCTGAAACCCAATTTGGAAATATCTCTCGTGGCCATTTTTATATTATAGTTGTTCATCCCGGGTTTTACTGCATGGTGTATTTTATTTGATTTGCTTCACATTATTTAGAATATATATTTTCTCATATCTTATAACAAGCCAGGAATGTATAAGCATTGATGTATGCTTATTTATTAGTTTGTTTAACATATTAAATATTGCTAAACCTAATGACCACTTCATTAGGTTTCACACTCAACCATAATTGTGAAATAAAGCTGTATATCACTTGATGCTTCATTTGTCATTATTTGTTGATATTTACTATATGTCTTTTCTTTACTTTATATGCATTTCATTTCGCAAGTATTTCCATAAAGTAAAGACCAGCCAGATGCAATTCATTTGATACATGCAACAAGTTCAATCGCATTCACTAAATAGAGAAAAAATTACAAATTGCTATAAAATAGTTAATAATAAAATGGACTTTTATGTATTGTATTAATATACCAATGTAGAATGCTCAATTACTACAACAATATTCCACTAATTAATGTGAGTATTACATTGACAACGTACATACTTTATAGGATTATAATTATAATATAGCCGAAGGAAATTTAACTTTTGCACGATTAAGATTCAAAATATTTGCACCGCGAGGTGCTTTATTATAATATAACATTCAGGCTGGTATGAAAGTACTGCCCTAATAATAATACCTTTGTATAGTTTAATAAGTGCCAAAATTTAAATAAATAAATTGTATTGTACTTTAAACTCCATATTTTCATTTATGTTCTTATTTCATAGTCAATTGTTATTATAATTAGCCACTGTCTTGGCCAATCCCGGGATTGGAAAAATGCTCCCTAATTACGACTGAATTTCCAAAACCCGAGTTACTAATTCCCACTAGCCGCGTACCGCTCTCATTTGCCGTTCGTGTGCAATATTGTTTTTGAAATCGTACATCTTTCTTGGACACCCAATATTTTCAACTCCAACTCCATTTGTCAATTTGTAGCCAACCATTTTATACCTACAAAAATTGTTAAATATTTTTATTGTTTAATATTATTTTGTGATAATAATAGTTCCATTGAAATTCATCAAAACCTTCAGATCTACTTTGATATATAATATTTGCCATTATTTTCCGATTCATTTATACAGCTGTTGTATATTTGTATGTATATAATATGTACATATATACAAATATCTCACCTTATTGGATCAGATGTTGGAGTACAATCCAAACGCAGAATTATTTTTTTGGGTAGTAATCCTTTATCCATCTCAACGACCACATTCTAAAATATTATCATTATTGACATAACTAAGGTTCCATACAAAAGAATAGTCGTAGTGCAATAAATTTATTTGTGTCTTTTAGCACAGTATATAATAAAGTCAGTCAGCCCGTAAATTCTATACAAGTGAAAATAGAGCTAACCTGCTTTGACGTGTCCTGCTAATTTGCGAGCTCTGCGAGTTCATCAAAGCCAAGCTTGACAAATTGTCTGCAAGTAAATTATGATGTTGGTATACTGAATTAAACAATGTTTTTAAACAGAAAATTTAATTTAAAAACCGTATGTCAATTCCTCAGAATTGTGAAAAGATTATCAACAACACACTCATTGTTAAACTCCTATAAAAAATTATCTTGAATAATATCTGAGCCCCATGTAAAAAATCTTCATCACGTTGCTTCATCGATGATGTAATCAATTTTAAAGATAGTTATAATCTAAATATATATATAAATATTTCACAATTTTTTTTTTTGCAAATTTATTTAACAAAATATTTTCAGTTTTTAATAAATCTTACAAGAATGAAATTGTAGTAACCAATTGCGACCAGCATGAGTCACAAATAAATTTACATAACCTTGACCAATACACGTTTATCCAGATAACACCATATTTCAACCGCTCTTGTGTCTAACAAGTTTGTTCTAGTATTTTCCGAGCCTTTCTAATATTAGGTCCATACATATGAAATTGGCGTTTTGCCATACTGGCAAATTTGATCTCAAATATCTTCTCTTTGGTTAGGAATTCCAAATCCAAATTTATACAGTTATTTACTCATGTATTTGTGTTTTGAAAATTATAATTCATTTGTTTTTTTCTCAATTGTTTTTTTCTTTGCGTCACTCAGTTTACAAAATGAAAAACTTGAAATATCGCGTTATTTACGAGTACGAGTTCCACCGTGGCACCAGTGCTGCAGAAAAGGCTCGAAGGATTAATGATGTGTATGGCGACGGTGCCGCAAAAGAAAACACAGTGCGTTTTTGGTTCCAACGTTTTCGTTCTGGAAATTTCGACCTGCAGAACAAGCCCCGTGGACGGCCGAAGACCAAAGTTGATAATGAAGAATTGAAGGCTATTGTGGAAGCGGATCCATCGCAAACCACATCCGAGTTAGCTGCAGGCTGCGGTGTTAGTGATAAAACTGTTTTAATCCACTTGAAGCAAATTGGTAAGGTGAAAAAGCTTAAAAGGTGGGTACCTCACGAATTGAGTGAAGCAAATCAATAAACGCGCGTTGACTGCTGCGTTGCATTACTCAACCGGCACAATAATGAAGGGGTTTTAAATCGAATCATTACCTGTGATGAAAAGTGGATCCTGTACGATAATCGGAAGTGCTCATCGCAATGGCTGGACCCTGCCGAACCAGCCAAACCATGCCCCAAGCGAAAATTGACTCCAAAAAAGTTACTTGTGAGCGTTTGGTGGACTAGTGCTGGTGTCATTCACTACAGCTTTCTTAAATCTGGCCAGACGATTACGGCAGATGTCTATTGTCAGCAACTGCAAACCATGATGGAAAAGCTAGCTGCTAAACAACCAAGGCTGGTTAATCGCTCTAGGCCACTGCTGCTTCATGATAACGCTAGACCACACACTGCGCAATAGACGGCTACCAAATTAGAGGAGCTTCAATTGGGATGTCTAAGACATCCACCGTACTCTCCGGACCTTTCTCCAACAGATTACCATTTTTTTCGAAATTTGGATAACTTCTTGCAAAGGAAAAAATTCAACTCCGATGGGGCAGTCCAAACCGCCTTCAAAGATTTTATTGATTCCCGTCCGAATGGTTTTTTTAGTAAAGGGATCGATGAACTACCTATGAGATGGCAAAAGTGCATAGATAGCAATGGTACATACTTTGATTAAATAAATATATTATAATAAAAAAAATCGGCTTTGTGTTCCTCCCATACTAAACCTCAATTTCATATGTAAAGACCTAATATTAGGTTGATGCAAAAGTTTTGTTGTTTTGTATGAGAAATGAAAAAAAAAAGTCATTATTTTTTTTTGTTTTTCGATCGGTTGTTATAACTGTATTCCATTTTTTTATGAGCATATTTATTCCATCAAAGTAAAATTTCCGTGACTTTGAAGCAAAAAATGAGACGAGTGATGTTTTAAGCTGCGCTTAACGCAAAGAATTACCCTTTTTATGCATTTCGGCTTTCAAAATAGTCAGCGGGGCTTTCCTTAGGCTTTCCAGCAGTTGTCATTCGATGAGGAGTCATACTGCGAAATCATCTCTACGCCCTTCAGATGCCTTACCACAGTTGATGGTTGACTTCCATCTTCAACGCGATCCCTCTGGTATTTTGACGCAGTTCAGTGTCAGTTATGACTTATCAATAGGTCATCTTCAGACGTCGAAGGATGCCCGGTTATTGGTTTGTCAAAAATCCTCAGATCGGAATTTTGAAAACCACTTCTGTGTCAATCAAACTTTAGTGACATATTTTCTGTACATACCACAAAGGTCGGTCGTCAGACACAATTGTGGTATAGTGTTTACAAAATTTGTAAAGTAAAAATGCAATTTATCGATAGACATTTTAAAATTCATAGGGGCTCTTCTGTACGCTGGCTAGACCTTCCTTTATACAATAGAATTGTTTGGAAACAGATGGATCGTTAGTTTGTATTCGTCAGTCCAAAGAATTTTTTTTTGTATGTGATAAAAAAACTTTTGCATCAATTCATATATTATAAATTTTTAAATGACTGTTTTTGCGTCAATTCACGTATTATAAGTTTTTAAATGACATATTTAAAAAAAAATACTGCCGAATAAAAATATAATATATGCGAAATATTAGAAAAGCTTGTTTGTTAGTTATGATACTTTATGTATGACAGTTGATATGAAACGTGTGATTGGTCATATGCTTTGATGAATTATTATTAAGTATGTTATTTTGATATTCTATAAATGGACTGTTGTCATTGTAGCTGATATTTATTCTGTGTGTAAGTACTCCATTTAATGTGATAAAATGTGTGGAGAAAGTCTAATGTTTATTGATGTTCCATGTGGATAATAATTGCCCGATACAATAAATAAATTGTATTGGCCTATCTTGGAGACAGTTTTAGAAATCAGACTCTGTACTCAAACTGAGCATAGTACATTGCCACCATTTCATAGACAATATTCTAACAATGTGGTTCAATGGTTCCCAAATGTGGGGCTGACATTTCATCCTTCATTTTCCATATTATTTACATGTAGCAGCGGCGTATAGTTCACATATTCAAATAAGTTGTACATTATTCATGGTGGGATTATTAGTCAATTTTTTAAAATCAAATTTATGAAAATAATTCTAAAGTAATAGACTTTTGAGTTTCAGAATACTGAAATGCCGATCTGTTGTGTACTTTTGAATTCAAGTACTAGCAGTATTAGCAAAATTGTATAAATCACTATGAGCCCGATGAGCCAGCACTCAGATTTCATATTTGCTAAAGTGAATGATATGTCCTTGAATTCTTAATATTAGTTTTTAATTAAGTTAATCAAGGACAGAATTGTAGTTTGCTTCTTTGTTAGTATTTTGTCTTATTTTTTTCTTCAGTTTATTTCTAAATATGTATTGGAATTCTGGTATTTTAAAAATCTTTTTCAAAAAAATATTGACGTTGAAAATAATGTTGGTATTGCAAATTCAGCATTGCCAACGGAAAATTATACAAATGTAACCGAAATAAATTCAATTGAAGAATAATATAAAATCCCAGTTTTTCTTCTGACAGTTTGAAATTTCCCAGAATTGTGTCAAAATTGTTGGTTATTTAAATGTCAGATTAAAAGGGGCAAATTATGACTACAGTCACTGTGTGTATATAAATATTATAGAGTTTTATCAATTTGCTTTTAAAAAAGTATTATATTCAGCCATCGAAAATAAATTATTTTCATATTTTAATCTTAATAATAATAATTATAATTATGAATTTAAGAGAATCAAGCAAAAATCTATACATAGATAAAAAAACTTTTTAACTTAGTACATGCATACCTACATACACACATTTTTGCATTATTATGGCTTGAAATATGACTTGTAGTGGACACTGCTATTATAAATGTGGTGTTTAAATATGTAGTTAAAAAAAATTGACTGGTGAAACAAAGAATAAATTAATTTACCCGCAAATTTATAATTGAGCTTAAAATGGCAATGACAAATATTTGGAAACCTTTGGAATATGAGAATCTTTTAATATCCAGAAAAATTACTATTAGGAAACAATGTAAAAATTTTATATTTAAATTTGAACCCAGTGATGTTTTATGGGAAACATTTGAGCATCACTTGTCCATTGAAATGTACAATTAATATCAATTTATCCAAGACGGGTCCACTTTATCAGTGCACCAGTCCAGCCTCATTGCTCTCGCTTTTTACACATTCACGCATCTTTTAAAATTATTTGTGTGTCATATACTGTCATCAAACCTTTCACACTCTTTTACTTCATCAATCACTGAAATTTTGATTTTGGAATGACAAACAGTTTTTATTATTATTTTGTTCCCTTTCTATTACTCGGAATAACACAATTTGTTTTTGGATAACACGTTTTGATTTGTTTTATAATAATATTTAACTCTTTAAAAATATTAACTTTATTGTTAATTTGGTGCATTACGAAATGAGAGTGTTTTTTGAACTGGCTAAATCCTAAAAATAGAAGGAGACGAGTATGTTTTGTAGATTTTCTGTTTTAAATTTTAATTTCATCTGGATTGGGTCCGAGTGAGATATGTTGGTTAACACTGAAATACCCTTTCTTGTGGCTAAGTGAATGTACATAAACTTCATTGTGTCATGGTGAAAGACTTGTACACATTAAGTAAACATTGATAATTAAGAATGTCTTGTTTTCAGAGCGACACTACCATTGAAAAATGATACAGCTTCGATAAAGAGTGACCAACAGTCCATCAACAGCCTCTACGACCGCCATCTCTCGCAATGTATCAAGCTCAAGCACGATTACCTCCACGCAAATCCTACTGAGCATACGTCCGCAAATCATAATGACAAGTGCAGAAATGGTTGCCAGAGCGGGCATCTACCGAGAGATATCTCCAAGACTTCCGTTTCGAGCGGCGACCACTTGGCCTCGAGGATGACAAACTACGGCAACGACATCATGTTTGCAGACCAACCAGGGAGCGAGGTCATTGTGAGTTCCCCGTCAGTTTCACAGATAAAAACTATAGAAAATGGATGTAATTGCGGGCAGTGCCCCACGAAGGATCCAAATTCAAATCAAGCCTTTCCGCGGCAACATTTAACTGGAGTTTTAAGCGATTTGCAGCAGTCAGTCTCCGCTTCGGACAAAAAGTGTTTGTGCATCAGTTGCAAACGTGACAGTGCTCAAAAGAGTAGAAATAATACCGTTACTAGCGATGACAACACTTCCGGTATCGTGTTCTGCGATGCGTGCAAGAAGCAAAAGATTTCAGTATCCAATTTCAGAGCCTTGCAGATAGCCAACAGTTTGAATATGGCGGAGCACGTCAAGAGCCGGAACCAGGAGTCCAATCATAACAGCGATGGACCGGTGTTTGAGGACGAGCTGTGCAAGAGGATAGACTTGTCCCTGAACATGGACAGCGAAATAGACCGAAGGATACGTAGTGCATATTCTGTGACCGGCTTACACGCAGCTCGCGACGAGAGTGAGAGGCGGGTAATGAAGAAACACGGGCGCCACAGTTCCGATTCGGCCTTTGATCGCAGTCAAGTTCCTAGTTTAAATGGTGACCAGAATGCGGCATGCATAGACCTTAGTCAGTTCTGCGTGTGTGAGCTTGATAGTGAATCGCAACGGCAAGACTTGCGGCGGAAAACATCGGCCTCCGTGGACGAGATTTTCAACCTAGCCGAGGTGAATGTGCCGGGTTCGAGGGCGTCTAACCCGGCCGAGATACACGGCAGGGGGCGGGAGCGGCTGGAAGGCAGTGGACAGAGGCAGAGGAGCCTGTCCGACAGTCAGCGAGACAAGGCAAAAACAGAAAGCAACGGTAAATTAAATCTAAACTTTATATCACCATAACATCTAGCACTTTTAAAAATTTAACTCTACATTATCTTTTAATCTGTTAAAAACAATTTATCAAAGAGATTTCTTTCTTACCTGAACAGTATTTATTATTATTTTTTTTTTCAGGAAAAGTTAACAGCAAATCTTGAATTAACATACGCGAGATAAAAATAGTAAATTATGCCAATTACATATAAACTTTCCACTGATGATAATGATATTAGAAAAGTGCGACAATATGATATAATTTAATATGTTGGGTTCCCAACTTACAATCAAAATATGTTGGGAAGGGTGGAGTGGGACTTAGGATTAGGGACAAAGGAATGAAGGATGAGAGTATATGGGAACATAAATTGAGTGAACTAGTTTGGGTGTCCCGAATAGTCAAGAAAAATATCAATGCAATTGTAATTTAAATTAAATGAATTTGTGGATCTGTAGATGAATGAGTTTTGTTTAGAGTTGATATTGCGAAGATGAAAAGTAGGTGACTGTCTGCTGTTACGATTTGGGATATGAAATGATAGACGTTGAAGAAGATCAGGAGTATCAACTAAGCTGTGTGCGATTTTATAAAACATTACAGAGTCCGCTATATTTCTATGGCAAGTTAATGTCTGCATGTTAAAGAACTTTTCAGTGTCTTCGTTTCTAACATGAGATTGAAAAGAGCGAAAGTTAAGATACTTTAAAAATCCATATTGGACGCTTTCAATTCTGTTCTTGTGTACTGTGTAGTCTCGGTTCCATACCTGGGAAGTGTATTCCAAAAAACTACGAACATGTGAGAAATATAGAGTTTTGAAAGTGAAGAATCTGAGCATAGATGAAGCATTAGTGACCATGTTGTTGATGTGCTTATTGAAAGTCAATTTACTATCAAGTATAACGCCAAGGTCTGTGATTTCGAATTTGGTAGGTAGTGGTAGATAATTGATTGAATATTTATGGATGAGTATGTTTTTATTTCTGGTAAAGCATACGAAAGAACATTTTGCAAACATGTATAATTCATTTTTTACATAAGTAATGCATTTTTTTTTATAATATTTAAATCAGTATGTTTTATCAATTTTAAATTTCAAACATAACCAAGTTCCAAACATATATTCATAATGAACATTTATTTTTTTAATATTTTGTTTATGTTATGTTTCATGTTTTTAATATTTTGTTTAAGTTATGTTTCATGTTTTTAATATTTTGTTTAAGTTATGTTTCATGTTTTTAATATTTTGTTTAAGTTATGTTTCACGCGTAATTATCGACCATTGCGATTTCAGAGTAATTATTGGCCAAGTTTTGAATTCGGTTTAATGGAGAATTAAAATGATCCAGTATTGGAAACTACACACATATTTTTAAAGGTATAATGTATTAACTGCAATATTATAAATGTATAGATATGCCATCTAGCATTTCTCATCTGTCACCTTATGTTTTAGTTGATATCAAAAATATTTTCCCGCTAGGTAGTAGCGGAGCCCCCGATGTGGTGTCACCCCCTGTGCCCCCGCGCAGGTCACACCGGGGGCATCGGACGCGAGCCCTCACCCCCCCGCGGCCCAACACCAACGGGCTTCCCCCCACCCCCAAGGTTCACATGGGGGCGTGCTTCTCCAAGGTAATGCATTTAATTTTGGCCCAGAGCCGTCGTGTTTATAAGAGATCCTCTTTGTGCCAAACACAATGACTGACTAAAAATATGTTGAAATCACCAATAACGGCTACTTAAACTTGGGATAGGAACATCATAAATATAAATCAAGACGTAAAACATTTAAGAGGAATCAGAATATACAAAAAGTGCCCATAATTAGTAAGTTTTATATATAAAGAGGATGATTTCCAGATTCTCCTATCCTCTGTAGTAGCACAGTATACTAAGAACAGTAATACGTCTTCATACAAACTGGCCGCTACCCATTAGAATGTGTGCGTGTGTGCTCGGCGCCGTGTATGCACGCACTGTGACGCACACATTGACATAGAATATGGAGGCACACGGTGGTGGCAGTAAGGGCCGTGCCTTCGGTGCCATTCGCGCTCGCAGCCGCCGCATTAGAAAAAAAATGCACTTCCTGAAAAAAATGCCTTTTTTTATGTTTGTTTTACTAAAAGTGTTTTACTAAAAAGGTGTGTTGATTATCACAAAGACTGTTAGTTTTTAAAAGTCTACATTGATATTAATCAGCGTTCTTGCAATTTAAGTGCAGAAACTAGGTATACTAATTACAGAAATTTTCGGGTTTCATGTCTACCTTATGTGTCGAAATCTCAGACGCTACGAGTTAAAAGAAAGGGAGTAAAAATAAAGTGACAACCCTAGCGTCAACGCAAGAGTAGGCTAATAACTCGCCGACAGGCCGGATACCCTACTGTTCTGGGTATACTGTGATAGTAGGTAGTATTTCTATTGAATTTTACGTGCAACTTATTTGACGTTCTTAAAAATCAGAAAACATCTATAAGACTATGATGAATTTTTGAAAACATCTATAAGAAACAGATGAATTTTTAAATAAACTTTAATACCTCAGTTATTCTACCCTTCCTGGTTCTCAATCAGCTTCTTATTTTTAAACTTTTTTTCTCTACGGCGTGAAACAATGAATGTCAGCCATTGATCAATTTATTTGAAGATTATCATTACTTCCTTATTTGGCTGGCAACATTACTTCACAAGTCAGAAGTGATATCTACCATATTTATATCGATTGTAAATTGTACAGTGTATTTTTCTTATCATATTCAATCAACATGACTTTATAATGCTGTTGGTTGCAGGTGTTTAACGGCTGTCCACTGAGGATACACTGCACAGCATCGTGGATACATCCCGACACCAGGGACCAGCACGTCCTTATTGGTTAGACACTTTTATTATAATGATTGTTGGCTGGCGTATTATTCAAACTTGAAGAATGCCAGAACTGATTTGCGACGGAAATGTTAAAATAGTATCAATAACTGTTGAGAGAAAAATCATTATATTTCTATGTTGAATGCAAGATTTGAGGAAATACATTGGGCTCGGATAATACAGAGACTCTGATATACATCCTAGTATAGCAAAAAGAATGCCTTTCATGTACACCAGTGGAACCCTCATCACTCGGCTCACTTTTTGAATAAATAGGTACAAAAATCTGGAATTAAAGAAAGGGCTCTTAGAGGGAATTGAACTTTATCACCCTAAAACGAGGTTACTTATTATTAATTTCAGGAGCGGAAGAGGGTATCTACACATTGAACCTGAATGAGCTGCACGAAACTGCCATGGAGCAGCTGTGTCCTAGGAGAACAGTTTGGATGCACGTCATCAAAGATGTCCTCATGTCGCTGTCTGGTGAGAGCAATTTTGTTGAATTTCCCTACAAGTAGCGTATGTAGTGAGAGCAAGAAATATATATGTGTAATTAGATTGTATTGATTTTAAGAAGACTCGAGGCAGAAATTCCACAAATTTCTCCATGCATGAAATCGTATGAAATCCCAAATCCTTATGCTATGGAAAATAAATGAATATTATACTCTCTATTGAGCGTTTACCGTTTACTATTTATTCTTGTTCACGATTCAGAATCATTATTCATTATTACATTCTCAGGTTATTCTCCTTGAACACAAGTTGCGGGCAATGTTCAGGTTTCTGCACGCCAATTTTTTTCTACGAATCTAGTGGCGTTCACAACGCTTAATTGATCCTTCAAAAAGTCGGTAAGCTGTAATAATAGCTGCGGGATAATTGAAGAATCCGGGGTCCACCTTACCGGGGATCTTTTCAAGGGCAAGTGTCCTCGATACAGTTGAGTGCCCTGATTTAAAAAAATAATAGAATTGTTTGCCAATCAAGTATTAAAAAAGATAATGCACATTAAAGTTTCACCATACAAGCACAAACCATAAGCAAGAAAAAATATTGTGCAAAGTAATTTTGTTACACATGGTAACATCAAACATTCATGGAAACCATAGACAACAGAAATTATTTATTTATTTATGTTATGAATTAATAATTTTTTTGATTTTGCTTAACCCTGTAAGTTCTGATAAAATGTTATAAAAAATCACGTAACGAGTCAGTTGTACAGTAACAAGCAAGTTAACAGTTTTATTGTGATTATTTTATAAGTATATAGTCATTCACTGCTGCATCTATATTTACCTTCAAGATTAAATTAAAAAAAATAAAGTGAAAAAATTTGTAAAATAAAAAATCATACTATAATATTCTGGATTTTATCTGAAAATAAAAATATGATTTTAGAAATATATATCGACCATGAACTGCCAATATATCCTATCTTTACTTAGGAGCTATCGGCTTTTATGACTGTAGTACAGTGAGAAGTTGTTAGTTTTATTTATATTTTATTTTCACAATTATTCAAAAGGTAAACAGAAATAAAGCAGATTTTTGTATGATATGTAAAAAAGTAGGAATATAATTTAATACTATAACGAGATCCTGAAAATTTTACGTTTATTAAGACAAGGGATATCGGCAGTTCACGGTCGATATAAAAATAAATAATTAATAATTGTTTATTTTGTGTTCCGTCTCGACGCCTGGAATCCATTATGAGAGAGAACAGCCTGCTGTTTCGCCACTAGACACGCGTTCCTACCCCCTCTGATTCCCTGTTTGCGACAATTTATTCCCGCTGGTATCCCTGTTTCCGGTTTCGTCCGCGCAACGGTTTTTCTTTCATATAACGTCGTTGTTTCGCGCCAGTTGGAACGCGTTTAGACACGCCAACTTTTGTTGTGATTTTTGTGTTTCTATTGCAACCTACCCCCTTAATTTTTGATCCCTAGGTTAACAAACATTAGACTATACAAATTTTTAACATAGTGCGACAGGACGTTGATATTTTAGTGTAAATCCCGTGAATTTCGTCAAACGTTTTGTTAACAAGATGGCGGACGAGCAAGCTCCTTCGCCGGTATCCTCGAATGACGGATCTTCTTTCGAAGAACCGAGTTGAAAGAGACGCCGCGTAGCATACGACCCGCGTGTAGACCACCTGCTAAAACAGGTGACTGCTCTGACGGAGGCCTTGTTAGCGGGCGGCGCGGCCCCTGCATCAACAACGCCGGAACACGAATGCGCCCTTTATTCAGCCGCCGCCGAGCCTCAGAAGGGCGAAGAATACGCTGGAGTTCGGCAAGCTCAGCACGGTCGTGAAGGAGCCGCCAGTACCGAGAGCGGACCCGAAGCGAATCGAACAGATCTCGAAGTTGCAACACTTCGATTCCGACGAGTGGTCAGGCGTTCGCTATGCGGAAACGCAGAGAACCTACGCGGCGACTCCCACATTTGTGGAATTGTCGGTGAACGACGACTTGAGAAGGGTCGATAACGCGCCGAAACATACTGGCTTGCTGGAAAGATCGCTCGCCGCGCTTTCAAACGCCTTGCTCGCCCAGAGCCCTGAGAGACGGGATGCAATCGCTGGTGAATTGGGCATCCGAACCCGGCACGGATCTTCCGCTTCGGCTCTCTTCGAGCGGCTCTCAGTCGATGTTCACCAGCGATGCTCCGTACAATAAGATTTCGGACGACATCCTGCAGATTGTGTGCGGCAGACGGGCAGAGTGTATACTGAACCGGAGAAAGGCCATATTGGAGGGCTTCAAAGACCCTTTCGTGCGAGAAGGTGCGGCCAAAATCCCTCCAAGCTCGGGATACTTGTTCAATAGGAAAGAGCTATCGGCGTATATCCTAAAGAACGGGGGCCAGGAGAAGGTGATGGTCTCGCCCGCAACCCGAAACCTGGCCCAACCGTCAACATCTCAGCCCCAGCCGTCAACTTCTCGTCGAGCTCCGAACCAGGGATACCTCCAGTCCCGTAAGCCCTTTCTGCCGGAGCCGAGGAACAGGGAGCGAGGCCCAGGGAACCCGAACAGGAGACCTATCCGGAAGGCAGACCACGGCCGAAACCCGCTGGTGACCGTAGCCGTAGAGGTAGAAGATGACGCGAGGCTGAACAACCAGTTCTGGGGAGGACGCTTGAGGAGGTTCCAAAGCACGTGGAAGGAGTTCGGGGCACCACCTATAGTGCTGAGAATCCTCAAGGGCGCGAGAATCCCCTTTGTGGCCAAACCTCCGTTATTCTTCCCCACCAGGCAGCTGTTGAGCAGCTTCAGCACGAAGGAGTCTCGAGACATGTCGAGTCACATTCAGGCCCTGAAGATGTCAGGCGTGCTGGAAAGAGCAGATCATTCTCCGAGCTTCATCTCAAATCTGTTTCTATCTCCGAAGTCGGACAACTCCCTAAGGCCGATATTCAACCTGAAGGCGTTGAATGCCTTTGTGGAGGCGAAACCCTTCAAGCTGTTCAACCACTTTCGAGTCCCAGACGTCCTCCAGCCCAAAGATTGGTTGGTGAAAATCGACCTAACCCAGGCATACTTTCACCTACCAATAGCGGAATCGCACCGAAAGTTCCTGAGACTGTACTACCAAGTGGAACTTCTCCAGATGACCTGCCTGCCCTTTGGCCTGTCATCAGCCCCGAGAATGTTCGCAACGCTGTCAAACTGGCTAGCGGGACTCTTGCGGAAGAGAGGAATAAGGACCGAAGTCTACCTGGACGACTTCCTTCTGGCCAATCAGTCAAGGGACCTGCTAGCGACCCAGGCAGTAGAGACGGTCAATCTGTTCCAGCATCTGGGTTGGTGCATCAACCGCGACAAGTGTATCCTTATACCTACCCAAAAGCTGGAGTTTCTGGGCATTACTTGGGACACCGAAGCCAACCAGAAATCCCTCTCGGACCGCAGGTGCTCTGGCCTTCGCCAAGTACTGCGCCGCCCGATCGAGGCCGGCAGTTGCTCCCCCAAGCAGGTTCTAGGCCTCTTGGGGAGACTCAACTTCGCAAACTTCGCCACCCCTCGGGGTCGTTTGCATTGCCGAAGACTGCAGAGATTCAGAAGCCAACCAGAAATCCCTCTCGGACCGCAAGTGCTCTGGCCTTCGCCAAGTACTGCGCCGCCCGATCGAGGCCGGCAGTTGCTCCCCCAAGCAGGTTCTAGGCCTCTTGGGGAGACTCAACTTCGCCACCCCTCGGGGTCGTTTGCATTGCCGAAGACTGCAGAGATTCAGCCGCCAGCTGCAGAGGCACGAGCCATCCAGACAAGTGGAGCTTCCTGCCGCGGTTCGGCAAGACCTAGAGTGGTGGTTGGAGGCCGTAGGGGAGTCCTGCCCAATACACGAAGCCCCCTTCTCCCACTTCCTGACTACAGACGCAGCGGACGCAGGTTGGGGCGGCCAGGTGGACGACAAGACGATATCAGGCCAGTGGTCCCCAGAGCAGATGCGGTGGCATTCCAACCAGAAAGAAGCCTTCGCTGTTTACGCAGTGATCAGGGATCACGCTTACCTGCTAAGAGGAACGAAGACCCTACTGCAGACAGACAACAAGACAGTAGTGGCTTACATCAACAAGGAGGGGGGGACAAGATCATTGGGCCTTCTGAAGATAACTCGAGACCTCCTAGAGTTTATCGACCAGCAGGAAATATCTCTGACAGCGCAGTCATTCCAGGGAGATACAACGGGATTGCGGACCGACTCTCACGGGGGACACCACTCCCGGAATGGCACCTCCTGGAACCAGCGATAGAGGAAATATTCCGAATATGGGGACGTCCTCAGATCGACCTCTTCGCATCGGCCACCGCCCATGTGGTGCCAAACTACGTGTCGCTAGACTCAACCGATTGCTCGGCCTCCTATCTCAACGCATTCAGTCAGCATTGGGATTACGAGCGGGCCTGCGTAAGAGATCTGAAGAGCGTCCTGATCGATACGTCGACAGGGTTTCCCCCACCGAGGGTGTAGGACCTCCAACTGGAAGTTTGGAGAATAGCAGTGGGTGGGAACAGGCTATAGCGGATTGGAGCCAGGAGGAACAGCAGCTGTTCAGATCTGGCTGGAGAGGCTCAACGCTGAACACCTACAAGCCGGCCTGGGATAGGTGGCAGCGATGGTGTACCACGCATTCTGTCCAACCTCATAACCCTCCCCCTGCAACAGTGGCAAGATATCTGGCCAACCTGTTCATCCACGAAGGGCTAGCCCCTCGAACAATATTGGTCCACAAATCGGCAATCGTATCCTTCTGTGGCCCAGCTCTTGATGCAGATAAGATTAGCTCGAACTTCCTCGTCAGGCACGTCCTTAAAGCCATCTCGGTTTCTGGTGGATGCACTGAGAGACCCCCGATCTGGAACCCCCGAGTAGTGGTGGAGTGGCTACGTGAAAACCCGCCAAGGAAACAGCCTGTATGACGTGTCAAGGAGGACGGCCATACTACTCATCATGGCATCTGGGCGAAGAGTCCAAGATCTGACACTTCTCAGAGTCACCCCGGACCGATTGATCGACAAAGGAGACTCCATCACGCTATGGCCAGCCTTTGGAGCGAAGACTGACACGGCAAGACACAAACAATCGGGATGGAGGTTGAGCGCATCGGATGAAAGGAACATCAACCCCTTGTTTTGGATCCGAAAGCTGGTCTCACTCTCACAGCCGAGACGAAAGCCGGACATGAAAGAACTATTTGTGACGACAGCAGGTGAAGTAAAGCCAGCTTCACGGACAATGATAGGTGGTTGGATCAAGTCAATCCTAAGAGAGGCTGGAGTGGAAGCAACGCCAGGAAGTGTTCGTTCTGCTGTGGCTTCGTTGAATTGGCTGGAAAACTACCCGATAGAGGAGATCTTGTCAAGGGGAAACTGGCAGAGTGAAATCACCTTCCGAAAATTCTACCAAAGAGATAGTAGATAACCCCAAGCAACAATGCCCCCAGAGCTCATTAGCGCCTCTCTTTACGCCAATATAGGCAGTCACATATAACGTCGAACCACTAGGTCACCAGGTGATAACAAACAGATCTCTCATAATGGATTCCAGGCGTCGAGACGGAACACAAAATAAAAGAATTTTACCTTCCATTAAAATTCCTATTTTGTTTCCCTCGACGCCTGGAATCCAGGTAATCCCTACCTGGTGCATTATGAGTCATATGAAAGAAAAACCGTTGCGCGGACGAAACTGGAAACAGGGATACCAGCGGGAATAAATTGTCGCAAACAGGGAATCAGAGGGGGTAGGAACGCGTGTCTAGTGGCGAAACAGCAGGCTGTTCTCTCTCATAATGGATTCCAGGCGTCGAGGGAAACAAAATAGGAATTTTAATGGAAGGTAAAATTCTTTTATTATAATGGGCAGGCAGCTTAAGCTGATAGGCCCATATCACTGTCTCTAATTTGAAATCCAGCCTATTCTTAAATTGGTTGACACTGGCTGCAGACACAACGCCCTCGGGCAAACTGTTCCACATATTGACCACTCTATTGCTTAATGCATGCTTTCTTGGGTTACACGAGAACCGAGACTTGTTCAGGCTTTTGACAGAGCGCACTTTTGAATCAGATTCCGCGTGCCGTGCGGGAGAGGCGGACGTTTCTCTGTGGTCCATACACTTTTTCATAAAAAAATCACTTTAAAACGTGTTTATATGCTAAATTTGACATTAGTTCAATATAATACCATGTTATATATTCGAAAGCAATCTATTCGTCGCAGATAATGAGTTTTTTTTAACTATTATTGGAGAAATATAAATACGCTTTTGTAAATTCTAGACTTAAAACATTTAAAATTCTAATAATAGTGCGCGATCTTGACTTGTGTTCCCACATATTTTATATGTCGGTACTCCGTATGGTTGTCTCATTTCCTCGCAACCTTTCTGTCTTGCATGACATGTAAATAAATATGCTCGTGCAAGGTTTATCTGATATGACGTTTGTTCATGTCTCGATCTCGTATTGAAGTAGCATGATCTATCGATGCGTATCGCCGCTTTTGACAGCTTGAAAATTGTTTGTCCCGCCTTAAATGTAATTTGCTTCTTATTAATTTTGATTGCTAATAAGTACATTTTTTCTTTAAGGAAAGTTTTTTTCGATTTTTTTTCTTGATCCGCCTCCGTTAATCTCCGCTTCCACGGAGGCCAAACTCTGGACCTCCGCATCCATTAAGAGGGCTCAGTTACAACACTACTTGCAACTACAGTAGACTCCCGATTATTTGGGGTCGCATTGACTGGGTCAACATGTTCATTGCTAACTAAACTCACCAAATGAATGACATATTTTATTTATCTTGTCCCACTTTGCTTATGTTATTTAACATCATCAGTTGAAAATTTACAACTGGCATAGTTTACTATTTTTATTATTGAAACGTGATGGTGATCCTACTGAATAATGCCAACAATACAATACGATTGAACATTTTATGACATTCTCGGACGCATTATGGAAACGTCTAGAACAAGTCTCCCGTAATCTATGGAAAGTTCCACAAGAGTCTCGAAGGATCTGGAAGCGGTATTATCTATAAATACAAGAGCATCACGCGATGCGGAATCATTAATTTGTGACGATAACGTGTGCGACATTCCAGCGATACAACCGTAGCGAAAACCAGTGTGATCAATCATTCATAATTAACACGCGATATTGATAGCAGCGGTAATAAATAAAAGCATTCCCTACCGGGAAAGAAGTCTTTCTAGATGCGAATATTAAACAGAATTTATTAAAAACTGATTAAAGCAATAATAACAGTGTGAAATAGTGCGAATTAAGAAACAGTATAATATTAACAGTGTAATAATAAGTATTTTGGAAACATTTAGTGACTATAAATTTAAGAATGGCATATACTTCGATTTAACTCGTGTCCAGTGACTTTCTTTGGTAACAGATCAAACTTTAAATTGTTTTTATTTGCCTCCCAAAGCCACGTCCCGTGACATTAAAATATGTATATTAAATTTAAGATTTGCCGTCAGTTTTACCAAAAATAAATAAATTAACCCGTTTGTGGGCCGGGCCGGTTAAACACAGTGCAATCAAAATTGAACAGTTAGAAAAAAGTATTCCTCAGTCTAAATCTGTGTACTGATGGGTTTTCAGTGTCCCCAGCGGAGGCCCCGCCCCTCCCGGCAAGGTGAACGGAGCGGACGCCAAGCTGCCGCCCCTGCAGCAGAGGGCGCCCCGCCACGCTCCGCACGCCTCGCCCCCCGCCCCCTTCCCGCCGGTTCAGCAGCACGACGCACCTCCCATGCAGGTAAGCGACGGTGTAAAAATACTTTTTTATTTAAACTAAGTTTGTGTGATACTTTCGATCTTTTCTACATAACTTCTGCCCTATTTCCCAGGTGATGGCTCACCAGGTTGTGATGAATGAAGTCCAGGCGCAATTGCCCCCGCCTTCGGGAGGCGGACCCCTTCCTCCGCATCCGCGTCACAGGGAAGGCAGAAGGCAGGATGAAGTGCAGGTAGATTACGCAGTAGACAGAACCATCTAGCTTTGAATAATCAGATTAATTATATTAATTTTTTTGCACATCTTGTATTAGTTTTTGTTCCGAATACAATCCTAGCCACACAGTATTAAAATTTACAGAGATGAACTAAACCCACTAATATCCCACCTCGCATATGTTTAAGACACGTTAATACTGCAGCTAAAGTATTTATTCTTGCTAAAAAAATCCCTAGTAAACAAAACATACTTTTACAATAGACATTGTCTTTTTAAATTTTATAAAATTTAATTCCAAACCAAGTCTCTTAAGTAAAAATGTCTTTTTGTAATAAAGTGTGACTTATTTACTAAGACATTATACTTTTTAATGGTGTTTAGTTTGACCTTTTCATAATTGTTTCAAAATTTATAAGCCTGTAGTAATTTAAAAAAAAATTAAACACATTGGAAATAAATTGTATACCTATGTTAGTTTGTGTCGATCCTTTTGGTGGTCTATGATCCTCGGATTAACTCTATTGGTAATTAACCCGATCACTGCCGCGACCGGATAAATCCGCGCTGCCGCGCAGTACCCCACACGCCGCGAACGGATAAATCCGCGCACATCTTCACACAATTTTAGACGCGTAATAAAACATGAAATTGAAACGTCTCTTTTTGTATCGCCTACCGCCATCTATGGGGATTAATTTTAAGAATTTACTGTCACTCATATTGTTTCAAAAATGTTGTAATCTACATTTTTGTAAATTATTCCATCTGACAGCCGATAGAGCTCGCAAGGGTCATCACTTATCTTAATTTATTACGGGGCATCCCGGAATACGGAAGTGTCGCTGTCGGATTCTTTGTTCACAGAGAGCTTTTTTTTTGATAAAATCAAACGTTTGCCGGTATTTTCTCGCACTTGTGTTGTTTTCTTGTAAAGTTAAGGGATTATGTATTATTATAAATAAGTTTTCAGCGTTATAAGTGTGTTTATTATCAATTATTGTGAAGTGATTTTTATTATCTTGGAATTGGTTCACTTGTTAGTTTTTCTAAGTATTATTTTTTGAATTTAGGTTTATTACAATGGCAGAATTTTCAAATAGTGATTATGAAATTCTTCAAACTGCCGAGTCTGATAACAGTGACGTAGAATTTGAATTGCCGGAGTTTTACGAGCCCTTTGAAGACGACGCCGAAATGGTCAATGATAATGTTGAATCAGGGAATGTTGACCAAGATAATCGTGGTGACAGAAGACCCGTCTTTCATTGGGAAAGTGATGCATTTTTACCGCAAGTGCACAATTTTGATTCTTCTTTTTCCGGCGCTAAATTGCTTACAAATGAAGGTATGCAAGAGGTTGATTTTTTCAAAATTTTTATGCATCAAACATTAGTTGAGCTCATTGTAGCCGAAACTAATCGGCAATATATAAATATAAAAAACAAGAGCACCTCAATAAGCTATAGAATGCAGCAATGGATCGATACAACCGTTGATGAAATGTATATTTTCATGGGTCTCTGTATACTGATGGCAAGAAATACTAGAAACACCATTGAAGAGCATTGGTCCACGGATATTTTATTGCATTCGGCGATTTTTTCCGATGTTATGCCAAGGAATCGCTTCCAAATTTTATTGAGTATGCTCCATTTTTGTAATAATGAGGAACAACCGCCTGGAGATAGACTTTTTAAAATAAAAGCAGTGGTGGACATGATTACAGCTGTATTCAAGGAACAAATGTATCCATACAAGAATGTGTGTATAGACGAGAGTTTGATATTGTTCAAAGGTCGGCTGGCTTTCAAACAATATATTCCAAACAAAGCAAGTCGTTTTGGTATAAAACTCTTTGTTATTTGTGATTGTACCACGGGATATGTGTTGAATTTTATTATTTATACGGGATCTACCACTATTTATACAAGGCATGAGGATTTGGGAGTTTCTGGAAGCATCGTGATGACACTAATGGAGCCATACTTAAATCGAGGTCATTCTTTATTTGTAGACAATTGGTATACGAGCCCGTTATTATTTCAGTCACTGTTTGATAAAAAAACAAATGCATGTGGGACTGTCCGCAAAAATAGAAAACAGATGCCAAAATTTAAGGAAAAACTTAAAAAAGGCGAAATGGAGGCTTATCACACAGACTCTATGGCGGCACAATTATGGAAAGATAAAAAAGATGTTACAATGCTTACAACCCTTCACCCTAGCACACTTGCAGAAACAGGAAAAACTCATTATGCTACCAATGAACCAATTAAAAAACCTGAGAGCGTAATAGATTACAACAAAAATATGGGGGCAGTGGATAAATGTGACATGGTGCTATCATCGGTTCATTCTTCAAGAAAGACAATGAGATGGTACAAGAAGATTTTTTTCCACCTTTTAGATCTTTGCCTCTTGAATGCACATGCCATATACCGTGAAAAGACCGGAAACCGTAAACCCATTGCAGATTTTCAATTAGAAATCATACGTCAACTTTTTTATCAGCATCGACAATCATCTGTGCCGAAAGCAGAATCTATGAGGAAACGGAAATCTGAGTTGCCATCTCGATTAGTAGAGAGGCATTTTGTGGGGAAATTTCCTGAGACCGCACAGAAACAACCAGCATCCAAAAGATGTGTGGTGTGTTCAGCAAAAAAGAAAAGACGAGAATCGCGGTATAGATGTAAACAGTGCGACGTAGCTTTATGTGTGGAACCATGTTTTGAACTGTATCATACGCTGGAGATTATAGTAGGTAGAAGATAGTGTTTTAGAACATAATAAAAAAAAATCTTACTTTATTTTGTGAACTTGTGACAACCCAGTTTCTATATTTGTGCCAGACAATTTTAGTGATTTAAGTGAAGAAAATGGTATTAATATTTCGTAAAACATCGTAATATGGTGAGTTTTCACATTTTTAAATATAAGCTGCTTTTAAATTTCTCAATTTTATTTTTTTAAATTTGAAAAAAATGCCCGGCATACGGGGATGGTTAGAGTTTTGTATGGCCGGCAGGGAAAAGGTTAATGGGTGTAAAATGTAAATATTGTTCTTTACATACATTCTGACATTCTTGCATTTGTTTTGTATCTTTGTTTAACATATTTTAAACCAACATTTTTTTTTTCTACAAGGACCTGAGAAAGTTCGGCCATGACTTCAAGCTTGTGCCAGAATCTGTGAGTGCCAACCAGTTGGTGGAGCAGCAACAGCAGCAGCAAACCATGGAGAAGGTGACCTCCAAGCCTCCGCTGCAGCATCAACAGCAGCAGCAACAGCAGCATCAGCAGCAGCAGCATCAGCTCCAGCAGCACCATCCGCAGCAGCAGCAGCAGCAGTTGGACAGCGGCTTGCAGCACGATCAGGTGCAAAACGGAAGCGAGGCCAAGGGGAGGGCGCGGTCACCTCAAGAGATTAAGGAAGTAGAAAAGGTAAAAGCTTGCGTGTAATGATGTGCGGTTAATCTGTAGGTAAGGGTGTGGCACTAGTACGAGAGCGATTGTGTAATCTGTGATTGTGAAAATGTACACTTTCTGTATTAAGTTGTGGTAAAAATTGCCCTGTTCTATGCAGATGCCCCACCCGGAGGTGTGCAGCCCGCCCCCGGCACCTCAGCCACCCGCGTCCACCACGCCCGCGCCGGATGCGCCCCTCGAGAAGGTAACGGCGGCGGTGAAGAAGTTTACACTGAATCCTAATGCCAAGGAGTTCAACCCGGCGGCCAAGACATTTGTGCCTCGAAGTCCCAGCACACCAAATCCGTCGAGGTACATTCATATAATTATCATCACTTAATAGCGAGATCTTTCATTGTTTCGTATTTACACATGTTAAATTATCTACATTCAAGAACACATTCATATTTGTGAAGTTGTAATTTTTCAGAACAAAGTTCTGTGAAATATTTAATAACCAAATTAATTAATCAATTAGAAAGACATACAGAAAAATCTAATTCACGAAAAAATATTAGGTTACTACTGGGACCTAATATTTTTTCGTGAATTAGATTTTTCTGTATGTCTTTCTAATTGATTAATTAATTTGGTTATTAAATTATCTCCATTCTTAAGTATCCACTTCTTGTCTCGTCATAATCGATCAAGATGTCTCTTTTATTGGTCTACAAGGAATTAGTTTGTTATTTTGATGTATTTGGGCCGTGGGAACTTGAAGCTAGTCCTAACTGTGCTCACAGTCGGGACCAAACCAACTGACCGTGGTTGTTAATATGTTGAGATGTCCGATGGAACTCTCTTGCACTTATGCACCTTACGGGACAGTGATTTTTTATGTTATTATTGACTTTTATGTTTTTTTTTAAATTTATTTTCTCACAAATTTTTGGTTTATGTTGCGGAAGTTATTATTGTGAAAATCGTGATAATTTTTAATAACCACTGTGACAAAAGTTCCTACAGCAAGCCTATGCAATTCACTGCATAGGCTTGCTGTATGCATAACGTAAAAATGTGAAAATACAAATTAAAAAATAATATCGTAGAACCTCGTTAATTCGAAATTCAAGGGACCCAAAAAAAACATTTCGAATTCTGTAGAACCCCGTTAATTAGAAATTTTAGGTACGAAAAAAAAATTGCGACGCGATTGTGAAATTCGCCAAAAACCATAAATCGTAAAAAAGTGCGAACACCGCAAAGTGAAACTATCCGCGCATATTAGGCAGCCAACTGTAGAAAGCATACACAGGATTCCCCAATTTTAAGAATCACGACGTAATATGTATAGAAAAAAGGCATTCCATAAGGTACCGTGAATTGATTACGAAATTCGCCAATAATCGTAAGAATCATGAAAAAAGCTATTTTGTGTTCCGTCTCGACGCCTGGAATCCATTATGAGAGAACAGCCTGCTTGGAACGGACAGGGTTGAGCCATGTAAAAAATGAGAACATAACATGACCACTATGAGCGGCGCGTGTCCACAATAAATCAGCCGCTACATACAGAAAATTGCATTGGAGACGAGGCGTGTATGCCGCTACTGAAAATCGGGTTGCCGCTTGGAGCGCGCGCAAGTCAGTGCCCAGCGGCTGTTGCCGCGACTGGAGGGGGGCCGCGCGCGCATACTGCTTCCAACTAGCTGTAGAACAACATCGCCCGGACACTAGCCCGGAGATTGGCCCTTTGTTGAATGAATATGAAAAATGCAGCCTGTTTGGCTGCCGATGTTATTTCCAGCTACAAGTGTCGATACAAATATGTGTGGAATTTGTATATGTTATGAAAATATTTTAAAAATATGTTGATGTCTTGTAGGAAGCAGCGCTTGGCGCCCTTTTTGTATGCAATATTGTCATGTGCATTATGTTGAATCTCTGATGAGAAAAATGTATTGGAATTTTATGAATTTTTATGAATAAAATGGAAATAAATAATTTTTTATTTGGCACCTGTTGGTGCGTGGACAAAGGTTAGAAGTTTGAGCCGAAGGGATTCTTCCGCGATGTAACGCCCCAAAGTAAAGTATGTGTGTGGCACGCGGTACCCGCGATGTTCGCCAACACTAAATGGGCATGAGTGTGGCACGCAATATTCGCCAACACGGGAGACGAGTCTCGCTGCAGAGGGTCTCGTCTCTTTCTTTCCGCCGTTGAATCCGCCGACGGGCAATAAATGTTTTTTGAATATTCAGAGATTTTACAAACTTACCTGACCGGCTATAACTTCTAACGCCTAGTACTCAATTCCGAGCCCCCGTCTGAGATGCGTATATGGGATACCCTCCACGGGGGCCCGAAGGCCTGCACCGGGCGCCATCGTGGAGATGGTCAGCATGAAATGAATGAGTACTGGAAGACCGTGAGAAAAATTTTGTATTTTTCTCGATTTGGAAACGGTAGACGCCTGTTTGCGGGCCCACGTCGCGGTAAGCTCGCGCACACGGCTCGCCGTGGAGGATATTAAAAAGTTGAATTTTTTATCAACAATCAGAGCGGCTTACCGTGGACGAATTCCTACTTATGTAGTGTCATTGCATTCCTTATCTGAATGCCTGTCTGGAGAATGTATTTTTATACATGTGGAATGATATAGGCGCGCCTGAGAGTGAAATAAAGAAATTGGTTTTTGGCGCTTTTTTGAATGCCTATAACTCAGTAAATATTTACCTGAAATATTTGGAATTACTGTTAAAATGAGCGCTTGCATGCGCAAATTACATTTGTCATAGCAAAACTTGTAAAAATGCTGTTTTTGATTTTTTATGAATTTTTGAAAATTTGAGCCGTTTGTGGCGAATTTAATTTTAGTTTTTTGGGCCTTGTATGACCCAGCCCGTCCAAATAACTGTGTTATTATCATCTGCTAGGTCTGTTATTACAAAATAACACAGTATTAGTCTCTTGGGAGCTAAAATGCATTTTTTATGAATTAATTTGTATCTGTCATATGAAATCTGCCGCGCGGTGAAATTGTGCAACCGCGAATGACGTAGTTCACCGCTCGGCCGCTGGGAGCGCTGCGGCGCCTTCCCAGAATTACGCAATCTCATTGGTTTCTGTAATATGCTATGACGCAATCTTGTGAAATTTTGAATTTTGTATAAATAAAATGCATTTTTTGAGCGGGTACCACTGATACGCCACGCGTCGGTACGAGAACCGCTATTTGGACAATCTTCTTGCTGCCTTTTCTTTCTGACCCTGCTTACCTACTTTGGACTCTGCTTTCTTGGATTTTTGTGACCACTGCTTTCTGACTTGGACTTCGCTTCGGATTTTTTCTTCGACTTTAATACGATAAAAGCACTACTTCGGCGTTTGACTTCTGGCATATCCACGGACTACGAGCTTCACTGCAAATTCTGGTGGCGATCTCTGCCCCACCAGCGAAGACTACTGAGCCGCATAAAAAAGGTGTTCCCATCCGGAACACTGCTGTTTCGGCACTTATACACGCGTTTCTACCCCCTCTGATTCCCTGTTTGCGACAATTTATTCCCGCTGGTATCCCTGTTTCCGGTTACGTCGGCGCAACAGTTTTTCTTTCATATGACGTCGCTGCTTCGCGCCATTTGCACGCGTCTAGACACGCCAACTTTCGTTGTGATTTTTTTTTTGTTTCTATTGCAATCTACCCCTTTAATTTTGATCCCTAGTTAACAAACATTAGACTATACAAATTTTTAACATAGTGCGACAGGACGTTGATAGTTTAGTGTAAATCCCGTGAATTTCGTCAAACGTCAAATTTGTTAACAAGATGGCGGACGAGCAAGCTCGTTCGCCGGTATCCTCGAATGACAGATCTTCTTTCGAAGAACCGAGTCGAAAGAGACGCCGCGTAGCATACGACCCGCGTGTAGACCACCTGCTAAAACAGGTGACTGCTCTGACGGAGGCCTTGTTAGCAGGCGGCGCGGCTCCTGCATCAACAACGCCGGAAGCCGCGAGCGAGCCCAGCGTGGAGGACGCGAATGCGTCCTTTATTCAGCCGCCGCCGAGCCTCAGAAGGGCGAAGTATACGCTGGAGTTTGGCAAGCTCAGCACGGTCGTGAAGGAGCCGCCAGTACCGAGAGCGAACCCGAAGCGGATCGAACAGACCTCGAAGTTGCAACACTTCGATTCCGACGAGTGGTCAGGCGTTCGCTATGCGGAAACGCAGAGAACCTACGCGGCGACTCCCACATCTGTGGAATTGTCGGTGAACGACGACTTGAGAAGGATCGATAACGCGCCGACCCATACTGGCTCGCTGAAAAGATCGCTCGCCGCGCTTTCAAACGCCTTGCTCGCCCAGAGGGAGACCCTGAGATACGGGATGCAATTGCTGGTGAATTGGATCTCTTAGAGCGGATTCAGTCGATGTTCACCAGCGATGCTCCGTACAATAAGGTTTCGGACGACATCCTGCAGATTGTGTGCGGCAGACGGGCAGAGTGTATACTGAACCGGCGAAAGGCCATATTGGAGGGCTTCAAAGACCCTTTCGTGCGAGAAGGTGCGGCCAAAATCCCTCCAAGCTCGGGATACTTGTTCAATAGGGAAGAGCTATCGGCGTATATCCTAAAGAACGGGGGCCAGGAGAAGGTGATGGTCTCGCCCGCAACCCGAAACCTGGCCCAACCGTCAACATCTCAGCCCCAGCCGTCAACTTCTCGTCGAGCTCCGAACCAGGGATACCTCCAGTCCCGTAAGCCCTTTATGCCGGAGCCGAGGCACAGGGAGCGAGGCCCAGGGAACCCGAACAGGAGACCTAACCGGAAGGCAGACCACGGCCGAAAACCCGCTGGTGACCGTAGCCGCAGAGGTAGAAGATGACGCGAGGCTGAACAACCAGTTCTGGGGAGGACGCTTGAGGAGGTTCCAAAGCACGTGGAAGGGCACCACCTATAGTGATGAGAATCCTCAAGGGCGCGAGAACCCCCTTTGTGGCCAAACCTCCGTTAGTCTTCCCCACCAGGCAGCTGTTGAGCAGCTTCAGCACGAAGGAGTCTCGAGACATGTCGAGTCACATTCAGGCCCTGAAGATGTCAGGCGTGTTGGAAAGAGCAGATCATTCTCCGAGCTTCA
>JADDOH010006222.1:0-66340 GCA_016648135.1 Agrypnia vestita | reverse complement strand
ATGAACAGTAATATAAAATCATATTATTTACAGCAAATCAACATGTCATAAATATTGTATGTACAAAAATGAAAATCGGTAATAATAATATATTGTGTTAGTGGGAAAATTAATCAACCAGACCAGGAGATTGATAAATTACGCCTAGGTTAAAATTCAAATAAAATGTTTTTATGCAAAAGGGGCAGTCGGTTTTATTACTCTCGAAAGGCAGTCAAACCCGTTCCCCATCAAGGGGGCAGTCAGTTCTATACTCTCGAAAGGCATTCAAACCCGTTCCCGTTAAGGGGGCAGTCAGTTCTATACTCTCGAAAGGCATTCAAACCCGTTCCCATTAAGGGGGCAGTCAGTTCTATACTCTCGAAAGGCATTCAAACCCGTTCCTATTAAGGGGGCAGTCAGTTCTATACTCTCGAAAGGCATTCGAACCCATTCCCATTAAGGGGGCAGTCAGTTTTGTATTCTCGAAAGGCGATTAAACCCGTCCCCATTAAAGGGCAGTCAGTTTTATATCCTCGAAAGGTAGTCAAACCCGTTCCCATTAAGGGGGCAGTCAGTTTTGTCTTCTCAAAAGGCAGTCAAACTCATTCCCATTGAGGGGGCAGTCAGTTCTATACTCTCGAAATGCATTCAAACCCGTTCCCATTAAGGGGGCAGTCAGTTCTATACTCTCGAAAGGCATTCGAACCCGTTCCCATTAAGGGGGCAGTCAGTTTTGTATTCTCGAAAGGCGATTAAACCCGTCCCTATTAAGGGGCAGTCAGTTTTATATCCTCGAAAGGTAGTCAAACCCGTTCCCATTAAGGGGGCAGTCAGTTTTGTCTTCTCAAAAGGCAGTCAAACTCATTCCCATTGAGGGGGCGGTCAGATTAATCGGCAAGGCGGTAATTAATATCGAAATACCCGGTTTTAAATTATTGCCTATACTCGAGCACAGAGCAACATTATTTCGAGTCGTTCGTTTACTATCGATGACAATCGAGACGAATCTAAAACATCGCGAACAGTATCGTTGCGTATATATTCGTGAAGTTGGTCAGCAATCGTAAGTGATCAGTCAAGAATAATACTAACCATTATTCAATGCGCTCGTTGTAGTATGCCAAACGTGTTTTTGAACAATAATGTTCATTATTCACATTCATTAGCCAAAATGATCCAAGCGAGAATATTCACTAACCAAAATGATAGGAGCGAGAATATTCATTAGCCAACATCATTGGAACAAGTATGCCTGTACGACGACATTATTGGAACAAGAATGTCCATAAGACAACATTATTGGAACAAGAATGTCTGTATGACAACACTATTGGAACAGTAATGTTTGAAAGGCAAAATTATTACAAGGGGGGAGAAGGGGTTCAACCGTCAAACAGCGGAACAAAAAATAAAAAGTTAAAATGCAACAAACTACGACTGAAGCAGAATTACAATTAATAAAATAACCCATCATTAGTCATCAATTTCATAAATAACCAACAAAATGCTCCATAAAAAGTACTTAAACTAAATTTTAAATAAGTAAGGTAATTAGTTCAATTTATTTGCTTTTAACTAAATAGTTATACTCCATGCAAGTGCAAACGTTAAATTATTAATTATTTAATAAATAAAGGCACAATATCAATTATTATTAATAATTATCAAAATATTATACTCGCAAACACAAGCGAGTCTTGTTTCACTTTGTGCGAGAGACGCACTGCAGTCAGAACGGTGTGATCTACATTGTTCACAAATGGCACAAAATGTTCCATTTCAAATGCTACATAAATGGCACGAAATTATCCATTTCAAATTAATGTAACATAAATGGTGCGAAATGTTCCATTACAAATTTAACATAAATGGAACGAAATGTTCCATTTCAAATGTTACATAAATGGCACAACATGTTCCATTTCAAATGTTACATAAATGGCACGACATGTTCCATTTCAAATATTACACAAATGGAACAACATGTTCCATTTCAAATGTTACATAAATGGCAAGACACGTTCCATTTCAAATGTTACATAAATGGCAAGACATGTTCCATTTCAAATGTTACACAAATGGCATAAAATGTTCAATTTCGAATGTTAAATTAAATGGCGTAACTATTCCAACTAAAATGACAAGTTGCCCAACTGAAGTACAAAATGCATTTTGGACCTTTAATCTAGGAGTCTATTTATAAATTGTTCACCACCACCACAAAAAATATACAAAACATTCAATAAAAACAAATAAATAGATATATTTTATAAAGTGAGGTTGGGTGCAATTAAGGAGACAAGGAGAGACATTTTATAATAACTGACCGAATTTAAAATATTGAAATTGGATAGTAAAAAATAAAATAAAACTATAGCTCGTCAATTCAGGTCATCGGTTAAAAATGCGAAAGCAAAACAAAATGGCGTACGATGAAAAAATAACACAAATTTAAATTAAATTAAAAATATGTATTTACAAACGAAACAATATATTCATTTTATCATAAATCAAAGAACAAGTAATATTGCATCACTTTTCTGAAAATTTTTCAATTCTTTTTTAGCGCAAGGTATATTTAAAAAAGGCCAAAAAGTATAAATGTGAAAGAGAAAAGAAATATCTGCAATATTGTAACCGTCGCAAAATCAATTGTCAAATGCAGATATTCTAGAGATAATCTTCGATGAGTTGAAACGTAGTCCTGATTTCATATAAAAGTGTAGAGAGAAGATGTATACAGGATGTAACAGAGCTAGTCCACAATACCTTGCAGGGGTATTCCTGCCTTGATTATCAGTCGAAAATGTTCAAGCAGCCATGACCTAATATATAAATATCAATAGTTATGGAGTAATGCTACATCAAAGTTTGCATATTTTTTTCCAATTTTTTTTTGCTTATTTTTAACAAAACGTTCAAGCATCATTAAAGTAACTTATATCGATTAAAAAAAATTCATTAGTTTCAATACAAGTTAAATAAAATGATAAAAACACCGAGAATTCCAATTGGAATTGTAAGGTTCTTATTATTTTATTTGACTTGTATTAAAGGGAATAAATTTTTCATATTAGATAGAAGTTACTGTACTGATAGTCCATCGTTATTCAAAAAATATGTAAAAAGTAATAAAAAGAATGCATACTTTGAAGTCGCATATCTCTTCAACTATTGATATTAGGTCATTGTTGCTTGAACATTTTCGACTGATAATCAAGACAGGAATCCACCTGTAAAGTATTGTGGACTAGCTCTGTCACACCCTGTATATAAATTAAAAATATTCGCGAAGGATATTTTAACTAATTTTAATCGTGGTTCATTGTCACGATTGCTGGCAAAAAATAATCAAATTATTATCTTTTGCCGCTGTTGTAAGTTCAATTCAAAAACAAATTAAATAAGCCTACCTACGACTAACAAAATAAAATGTATTTACAGCGGGGATTCTCTCCACGGCCTATAATATTTTTGTATAATTAAATATGAAAATAAGTACTTATTTCCTCTATAGATGGCCTACTGAAGTTTATAAATATAACATCGTATAAACTTGAAAAAGCGTACAATTTGCCGTGGAGAGTATAATAATTATATATTATAAAAAAATATATACAGAATGACTCGTAGCTAGCAGCAAAAAACTTTCATTCATTCAATTTAGAATAGAAAATATTCTTTACACTTTGGGTGAAATGTCGACCAAGCGATAATAGTCAAAAGGCGACATCAAAGTTCGAAGGTTTTCCTCATTATTTTTTATTTATTTTCTCTAAAACGTTCGACTATCACTGCATAACTTATATGGAATACTACAAATTTATTCATTTCAATAATAATAACCTCTGTGTTATCATCCCTGTTTCAAAATATATCACACAGGTAAGGATTAAGCGTCCTTTTCATAAAAATTGTTAATAATTATTTATGTTCGTGTTTTTTTTGTTGTTTTTTTAGCCTCATTGGCGATTGACTTTCAAATAAAAAATATATATATATATATATCTTTTATTTTTATCCTTAAAATATGTAGAATCATCGTATAAATAAACAAAGAATTGTGCACGTATCACAGATAGATGCTTTTTTATAAATCTTACAATATTAGCAAAAATCGCCCGCGTGCCATAGAAGGTGCACTATGAAACAGTCGGCGGCCAAAGTGTTAAAGTTACATATTTGCAGATCGAGTACTTTACTTAGGGCACGTCGATTTTATCAGTAAGAAGTGTGAGAAATTTTGACAAAATTGGTCCAATAATTTTTAAGATATCGCCTCCAGTTTCCGGAAAAATGCAAAGAATTATGTAATCGTTTAAAAATTCGCTAACTTCAAATTACATTGGAGATTGACTTTAAAAAAATATATATACATGTCTTTTATTTTTATCCTCAAAATATGTAGAATCATAAATAAACAAATAATTATGCACGTATCACAGATAGATTCTTTTTACTTCCTTTCTTTTAACTCGTGGCGTCTGCTTGCTCGGTTGCCGTCGAAAAAACTTTGGATCGATTTTTAACCCTTTTCCCGTGATCCAATCGAGCTGAAACTTTGCAAGTAGACTTGTGGCGACGGTCAAAGAAGACCGATCAAATTTTCGTTACAAAATAATAATAATTATAGTATAATTTTGGATTTTTCAAATTTTTAATGTTTTTTTCATACAAGTTGTATGGATATTTCAACGCATATGGTAGACGCGAAACACGAAAATGAGAAAGGGAGTATTGTAAAAACTTGGTTTTTATAGGTAACTCTTTTTTACTTCCTTTTTTTTAACTCGTGGCGTCTGCTTGCTTGTTTGCTTGACGAAAAAACTTTGGATCGATTTTTAAATCTTTTTCCGTGATCCAATCGAGTTGAAACTTTGCAAGTAGACTCGTAGCGACGATCAAAAAGAGCTCTCAAATTTTTGTTACAAAAAATGAATCATTATAGTAAAATTTTGGATTTATAGAAATTTTCATGGTTTTTTCAAATTGGAATCATTACAAAAGTTTGATTACTACCAACGGCGGCCTGATAACGTCACGGAATATTTAAAATTTGAATTACTCCGTCGGTAGGTATAATAGGTACTTCACTACGAATTTCGAAAATTTATGACAAGTGGTTCACAGATGACAGCACACTTAGGTTTTTTTGGGAAGAAATCAAATAATAAAGAGATATTTTTAGAGATTTCTGACATAGATATTTGTCCAGACATGTTTCATTTTCAGTCAATGAATTATTGAATTACATGATGGTAAACTTACTTTACAAAGAAAGGGATTAAAATAAAAACTTGGTTTTTATGGGTTAGTTTTTTATAAATCTTACAATGTCGGCAAAAATCGCCGGCATACCATAGAAGGTGCTCTATCAAACAGTCGGCGGTAAAAGTGTTGTAATAACATATTTGCAAATAAGAGTATTTTATACTTTTATATAATCAACCCCAGTTTTTAGAAAAATGCAAAGAATCATGCATTCGTTTAAAAATTCGCTAGCTTCAAACTGCATTAACTGGGCATTTATGGATTTTTAAAATAAATTGACTTAGATTATTCTTTGCACTTAAATCAATAAGCATAAAAAAAGATTGTAAATTCAAGGCCCAACAATACAATATTTGGTTATGTTTTGGTCTCTCCGGCTCAAGCAATGCAGAGCCTGCAGCGCCCTGTCCGAGGGTGAAGCGAAGTGTACCTGGAAATTCTGGGCCGGGCGAGGGGGGGCACCGGGCTGGCGCGCAGCTGCCATCGGTGTTGCACGCGGGCAAGGGAAACAGTGGAACGCGCATTGCGGCTACTAGTAGTCAGAAGAGGAGACTCCGCGTCTCGGAACAACAAAATATATAATGGCCACCGCAGCGTTTCAAAGTATCTAAATAATCGTTTATCAATTTTGATTCATATACTTAATAAAAATGAACTTTGTTTCCACCACTTTTGTTTTGGAAAATATCAACATGTTTCAGAGTCCGGATACAATTGTTTACTGATAAATTAAAAATCGAAGTGTAAACAATCAAAATATAAAAATTATGTATGGGAAATTAGTAATAATAATGTACAGTTTGTTCAAATCTTTAATATAGACGACTTATTTGTGTGATTTATGTGATTGTGTATATCTATATTTTAAGGATAACTTACACTAATAATTTTTGTCTATAACATTTCATCAAATGTATAGCGAAGATTGTAATGGTTAACTTTCCTGCAATTTCGACCAATTCAGTACTAATACATATCTCCTTGCAGGGTCCATCATCAGGGCTGACGATGGTGATATACATGTTGCTGGTTGTGATCAGCGTGTAGTTCATACAAGCAAAAAATTCTTAAAACCTAAGGGCAAAAACGCTGCGTTACTTAAGATTTTGGGAAATGAATATTAATTAAGTACCTAATAAGATAAAATAAAACACTTTTATCTTTTATCAATCTAATCTAATACGCCGAACCAGAGAGTGATTACTTTCTACCAAAATATATTGAATAATTGCTATCTCCTGAAAATATCACGTGATTCTAGCAGTTGTCACAAGAATGGATATCGCAATTTCCTGTTGACGCTTCTGTTTAGAATTAAAAATTATTTGTTAACGAGGAAACTTGAAGTCAATATTTGACCCACTTCAGAACCAATAATCGCTCTCAAATATCGTAGACAGACGTATTTCTAATGATAGTACATTAATTATTGATAAATTTTACAAAGTTACTATCATTATTTAAAAAAAAATTAAAATGCCCAAGCATTTTTTTATCGGATATTGTACATGCCGGCGACATCTGTCGTGTTGCTTTAAATGTTACGTTTTTAATGGCGAGGGAAATATCCGAATTTAAAAGGGACGTATTGTACCGGGGCTAGTCCACAGTACTCTGGATCCCTGTTTCAAGACAGGATGCAGACAGAGACAAGACTTACACTGACGATAGACCACCATATTTGATGTTTACTTCCCCAAGATTTAAAGACATATTTATTTACCTGTGAAATTACTTAATTAATTTATATTTATGACTTTCGCAATTTCAGATGAAACGTTTGGAAAGGAGTCGTGAATATACGTGGTGTAATTAGTGGGTCACGTTGAGTGAGGGCAATGTGGAGTAAAAGAGATACATAAATAATTGTCATTAGAGACCCGAAGCAGGAAGCAGAAATTGCATCCTGTGTTTTTGTTTACGTATACAATTGTGCAATAATGACATATAAACATTAATATTACGTCACACGTATACGGATTGTAATGTTGGACCTCCAAGATATCTGGGTGCTCTTAAAAACGATCTGTTTATTTGACGCGTTTAAAAAAAATACTTGGGTCTTGCAAGTTTTGAAATAATTAAGAAAAGATTAAACTTCTTGAATGAACGATTAATAACTTTGTGGTGACATATTAAATAATTAAATAAAATGCGACCTGGTGTACACCACTCAATATTTATTTTCTTTATTCAATATGAATAAACCCCCCTACGAGTTTCGGGAACTATGTATTTTATTGGAAAAGGTACGTAGATGATGGGATCTGTGCTTGGACTGGCACACTAAGACAACTCCAAATGTTCCTCAATTTTTTAAACAAACAACACAAAAACATTTTATTAACATTAGAAATCGGCCAAAATTATAGCATAAATTTCTTAGATTCGACGTTGTCTAATGTAAACAGAAAATAGAATTTAACATATTTCGAAAATACACTTTTACAGACATAGCGATTCACAATGCGTCTAACCATGCAATAGCACAGAAAGTTTCAGCTTTTCATTCAATGATTAACAGATTATTGACTATTTCTTTATCTACCAAAAATTATAATAAGGAATTAAGTATAATTAAACAGATACCTAAACATTACGCATGTAATACCAAACTAATTGATAATATTTTTAAAAAAATTAAGAAAAAATATTACATGTCTTATTTAACATTTTTCCAATAATAGATCAAATAAAAAAAAATCCAACGTTGAGAATCCCTTAATTATTCCCTAACACACCGTCCCCTAGTTAATCTTATGTTTTTATAAGGGTAATTTAATTTAGTATACGTTGTATTCTCCTGAGGAAGGGAACTTCGTTCCCGAAACTTGAAGGGGTGTTTATTCATATTGAATAAAGAAACTATATATCTAGTGGTATATACCAAGTCGTATTTTATTTATTTATTAAAGGTTAAACTAACTAATCTTAAAAAGTTTAATGTCCTAATAAATAAGACGCACTTTTTAGCAATACGACGTTTTTACTGAAGGGTTATACACCACCTTGAGACATCAAAATACATTAAAATTAAATGTGTTCGTTTTCCGTAACTGTGGCACATATAAGAATCATTTTGTACCGCAAACATTTAAATATTACGTAATGCATTTGACGGATAATTTTCGTTTATCAATAAAATATTGATGTTCAAAAATTCCGACTTATCTTATCTGCTTCAAGCCTCAGACCTGTAGATGATATTTCAATAAAAATAGCTCAACAGGTACTTGTTTAGGAGATAGCGAGAAACATCGCGTTTGATACTTTTCATATTTATGCTAGACTAATATTATTACACTTTTTTATCATTCCGAAGCATATTTCAAACGACCGATGAGCATTGGTAATCGATATGGATTCGATTGCATTATAATAACATATTTTTCCTGTACGCCAGAGTCTTAAATTCTTAATTTTTAATAAATTAATAAATGGCATGAGCATATGTCAGCAAAAAAGTATTTTACTGTACTTGTCATACCCTCAGCAGGCTTAAGACTCTCTTCCGATTCACTGTGACATAACAATGACGGACTCCCTACTTCTTCCCCCGCTTGAGTGTGCTGATGTGTGTTATCTGGATGTCAACGAAGAGCATCCCAAGAAACTGAAACGCATTCAAAACGTTTCATCTTCAATATGTCTTCCGCAGTCTTCTTCGTTGACCGACAGTCTGACAGCGCCATGGCATCCAAGTTTCATCTCTACTTGATGTATATCTTCTTTTCAATCCTCACTCACCTCGGTACCTGCATTCTTAATTCTACTTTCTAGACGATTCTGAACGGCCATAAAACAGAAATATGTATTCAGAAGTAAATATCACATATTTTTTTAGTTTTCTCTTAAAATTCGTTATTTTATTGTTATCCCTTAAATCCCCTGGTATTTTCCTGTATAATTTCATTTCACTGCACTTGATAGAAGTTTGCGATCTTTTTTCTTCCTGAACGGTTATCTTATTTCATCTTTTCTTCTTGTACGGTGGTCGCGTTCGTGTTGGTTTTTCATTTTTTTCTAAAGAATTCAAAAGGGTAGTTGTGTTGTAATTAGCGTTTTTCAAATATTGCATACAAATTATACAGAATCACAGTTTGACATTGGGGGCCATTCAAGTATTACGTAAGCATCAAAGGGGTGTGGCGGAGTCTTTGCTTGACTTACTTTTGGTGACATGGGGGGCGGGGGGTCGGAAATATTTATTGAATTACTTTTTCCGATTTTTTGCAAAATTTGGAAACTATCAAGTCGAACATGTAAAATGTGTGGTCTTTATCCGTACCTCTGCTTATTAAATGAAATCTTAACATCAAAGAGATCCATAAAAAATAAACACGCACTCCGAAACGAGAGTGAGACCTGTGAGAGCGGCTGGCTGCTCGTCTTGCTAATGAATCGATGTGCATGGTACAAACTTTAGACGGATACCGAGATGTTGAATAGATAGAAAAGAACGAAGTCGATATCCCGAAGGAACACAAAAGTGAGCAGACACGCAACACCGAGCAGCAAACATCCAATGACATCCAAGTCATGGATTCAAGTGTCGTGGACTGAGGACGATTTATTTGAGTTAACTCAATTTTTTAATAAAACAAAATAAATTAATATCGTTTATATATTAATATTAAAATACGATGCTAATAATTTGCTGGAATAAATATTAAATATGCATTAAATTCCTTTATAGTCTATAAATTCCTTATATCTAGACTTGATAACTGCTGCTCACGAATAACAATAAAGAAATCTGAACAGATTTCAAAATATGTATCCCAATGTTTACGTAAGCATAGGAGAGTAAGAGCTTTGTTTACTTTTGTTGACAAGGGGGAGGGGGGTTAAAAATTACTAAAATTCTGCTCACGTAATACTTGAATGGCCCCATATTAGAAATTCTGGAAATAAGAAAAATAATTGTTAATAGTAAATTAAATTTATTGTCATGTTAATACGTACTTCATTATTATTCATTTTCCATATATACTTTTTATATTCTTATGGTCTATACATCGATTTTTGATTTTAATTTGATAATATACAATTGTATCCTGACGAACGGGCCATGTATTCTGAAGCATGTTGATATTTTTTAATAGAAAAGTGGTAAAAACAAAATTAATTTTTATTAATTGTATTAATAATGTTACCACAAAATTATTTTGCCCTTTTGAAGAAAATAATAATCTTTTTATCAACTGCAACAAATTTATTTTAATGAAAGACGCAATAAAATAACAGAAGAGAATGCAAAGATGATGTCAACATTTTTATAGAGAAAATTTATAGATATTAGATATTTTCTAAAAAATAGAAAACTAAAATTCCCACTCAGGTTCATTTGTATGTAAAAGGGTTTTACTTCAATTTAACACATTTTTTATAATATAAAATATGATAGAGACCTAAAAGATAGATGGGTAATATTTTACATAATAGTAGTCTACATGAGAATAAATACATTTCATTGCCTTGAAGGGAAGATCCGGCTAAGGGACCAATTTAATTCTAAAACCAAAAATTTACAATGGAAGCGGTGATATAATATCTATAAAGTGGGGTAAATAAAAACACATTTCTACTTTCGTATCCTTGCCAAAATGTGAGTTATATAATTTTTGATGTATATTTTTTGGCTTTAAATATTGATTCATATTGTAATGAACATGAAAATAAATAAATGTTGCTGTTTTTAGAGATATTCATAAATTTATGAAAAAATTGTATTCACCCCATCGATTTTGTGAAACGTGTAATGAGGTGACTGGAAACGTGTTATGAGGTTGAATGGAAACAGTTATCAGTGAATACAATTCAAGATTACGTTGTTTTGTTGATTTATTGTAATTGAGAACTTGTGAATACTCCGTATAAATGATTAAATTTATTTATAAATATACACAATTTAATTAAAAATGGTGTTAATGTAGATTCACAATAAATTTTTAATAAGAGTAATTTAACGAACTTATTTAAGGTTTAATCAAAATACATGAAAATTCTTAAAATTGAAATATCACTTACTTCTCGGATCAGGCTTATAATTTCGTGACATTGCTTTTTATCAGTAAAACAAATATAGGATTATTTTTATATAAAAAAGGAATGTTTAAACAAACACAAATCAATAACCGATCCGGTAGATAAATGAAAAAAATGTTAATATTCACCCCACTTCTTGTTTCCATTTACCTCAATCATTTTGAAAATGTGACAGATTAATAATAAATATTGTGTAATCCTTATTTATGACAAACTAAAGATTAATAATTCAAAAGTTCAGGGAGATTGCAAAGGTTGTAATTGTTTAAACTATCTAGCATTTTATGTGTTAAAGAAATAAGTTTCGACTCAATACAAAAATGCAGACTTCTGTAAGTGATCTTTAACTCGCAATTTGTCAAACTGTAAGGAACTTAATGTATGGCAAGGTATAACTATTGGGGGAAAATAATATCGAATGATGCAAAATAAAACATATGAAAGTACTTCCACTTTTCTTAAGTAGTGAACAATTCCATATCCGTATCCACATATTGAGACAATTTCTATGAATTAAACTGATAAATTTTAAATATGAATATTAAGGAAGTTTCACAGATACGAAGCTATTTATATGAGAAACGTGTATGAAAGTCTTTTACACAATGGCCCAGGGCTTACAACTTTACGATGAAATTGGTGAACGTTGCATTCTGTAGAGTGATCACTTAAGCCAGCTCACACTGGTTGAAAGCCTTGGGCCATCGTATAAAATTTTCATTCACGTTTTCCATATAAACATCTTCGTCTCTGTGAGACTTTTATAATTTATCATAATTAATATTTATCCCACTGTGGACAAACCCTGTGACTGTGTTCTCAGAACATAAAGTTGATTATTGATAATAATAAATATTATAATAATTATATAGCAAGTTGGAGATGTGTCAAACTCAAAAAAACGAAATATTTGAGATTTAAACAGTTCAGGATAGGGAAGATGAAAATGGTCAAAATATTCATAATTTTCAAAGGAAAAAATTTATAAAAACATTAATTTTAGTCCAATTTATCGAGAACTCTTATTATAAAGATTAGTGTTCAGTGTAATGCAGCTCTGTTGATACGCAAAATCATCAAAAGATAAGCTAGATTATAATTTTGAAATAGAATTTGGAATAACGGAAACTTATGAAAAGTGATTTTGCAATGATTCATCACAAAATAAATAATTATTACAATAATAAAATACCAATAGCTACGGAATATGTAAGGAAGTCCCCGGCGAGTGTCTGTCCCCCTTTCTGTTTGTCTGGCCGCGCTAATCTCGAACAAATTTGTATGCAGTTTTTACTGTTATGTTAAACATTCTTCCAGAATTTTTTTTATATAGTTAAAATTTCCCCAGCACTTATAGGAATAAAGCATTAGCGGTATTAGTGAATCAAGTCAAAAACTTGCCACTAAAGCTCTCATGGAAAACGCTGCCTAATTTTTGTATTGTTAGAGATACAAAAAAATCGCTTGGGAAGGGTTGTGTACAATTAAATGATCTGCTAAAATTCAGTGATAGTGTATATCTATATTTTACAAATAACTTACACTAATCATTTTTGTCTACAACATTTCATTAAATGTCTAGCAAAGACTGTAATGATTAACTTTCCTGCAATTTTGACCAATTCAGTATTGATCCTTAGCAAATAAAACATTAACAAATAGAGCATTGACCACAGATTGTTCATTACGCCAAAGCATTAAATTAAATATCTTAGAAGATATGACGAGATTAAAGAGATAAGACGTAGACAAAACTGTACCGGGCGAAGCCGGGCCGGGTCGCCAGCTATAAATACATTGGTATATTGAACATATCGAAGACAAATCAAAAATACGAAGAATTTATGTTAATAAAAACTTTATTATTTGATATTACGAAATATGACTTTTACACTCATCCTTAGTCACTTGCTATCATGCCTTTTCTCCACGAGAGTAGGCAGAGAGGATGAGCGCCTCACTCTTCTGTCCTGACACTCTCGCCTCGTCCACATTCATACATCTCCGTACGCAGCATGACGGTGGTTGGGACTCCTAACAGAACCATCTTCAGTGTCTGTCGTATAGTTTGTGTTTTCTGGGGTATTATGCCGTGTTAAAACGATCTTTCTTGCCAACCTTCGGATCCCCTTACAGGGTCCATCATCAGGGCTGTCGATGGTGATATACATGTTGCTGGTTGTGATCAGTGTGCACTTCATACAAGCAAAAATGTTTATAACCCTACGGGCAAATACAGTGCATTACTTAAGATTCCGGGAAATGAAAATTAATTATTTCTTCAATAAATGCAAATTCACTTTGTGGTAACATTTTAAATTATTAAAATTAGAAACAAGTAACTTTGTTTTAACCACTGATTTTATTTTAACAAACACTCGACATGTTTCGGGAACCAACGGTCCCTTCTTCAAGAGAATACAAGGTATACTGAAGAATCATAACAAGTATAGATCTTAATTTATAAAGTCATAGAAAAATAACAAACAAAGAAAATGCACAGGCATAGATTACCCCCCCCCCCAATGAGGAAACAAAACATAGACAATCAAAGACAAATATGTAGGTTAAGCAAGAAATAAAAATATATGACAAATCAAAGACAAATACGTAAGTTAAGTAAGAAACAAAAATATATGACAATCAAAGGTATACATAAAAATTAAAAATTAAAAATCTTCAAATCATCCATTCACCCTAATGCAGTGGATTCGTTCAAATACACGTACAATGCTCTTCCCGAGAATGTTTTGGATGCCGTCGAGTCTATCCTTTATGGACCTGGCATTGATGATTCAGTTTGAGGTAAGCCGATAAAATTTTCTTATGTTTTATACCAGATTTTTAGTGTTCAAAACTTTAAAGCGTTTTCCCCACAACTCACGTTTTCAAAGTCGGTGCCCCTCATAACTTCAAAACTACTACACCCATCCTTTTGAAATTTTGAAGACTATTTCTGTACATAATTTACAAGGTAACGCTGGAGTTTTTTTCAAATTTGTTGAAATTTTTTATTTTTTAATAACAAATTAGCAGAATTTTTTTCGCAAAAAATCGCGTTTTTCCCTTCAAAGTGTTCCAAAAAAAGTGAAAAATTGAAATTTTAAAAAATCCTCTTATTATTACCTGGGGAAAACTATTATCTAACGACTGAACTTTGATTTTTTGATTTCAGATGATCCAGCACCAAGTTATGTGGGGCACCGCAATTGTACTTTTTTCCGAGACCCGTCCGAATAATTGCTGCCATTACCGTATTTTTTAACATTTCTTCGTGAAAATATTACACAATATTTTTCAAATGTCATACTTTAATTAACTATTGGTTTTTAATAAAGAAATTTTAACTGTGTCGTCACAAAAAATTCACAAAATTAAGCCTTTTTTGTACGAGTTAACCTCACCCCCCCTTAAGAAATATTGCCCCCCACTCTAGGCACAATAACAGTCTCATTACCAGCGGCGACATCTGTATACTGCAGGGGCGTGCAATGGAACATCGCAGCATGACTTTTACGTAACCAATTATTTGGATAAAAAAATCCGAATACAACATATATTTCGTAAAATGTATATCACAATTGTTATCATAGCATTCATATTTTGATATATTATAAAAATCTGTAGCATAAATATTTGATTTCTATTTTTTTTTCCAAAATATACGTTTACAAAAAAGTCATGCTTCAATGTTCCCACTGCACGCGCCTGATGTACTGTTTATGAAAATAACGAATTTCAGCCATAAATGGCGGTTGCTTAGTTTGCATTGAAGCGAGGTTACATTAATACCATAAATACGACATTCTAAATTGGATAGATGCCAGCACAGTCGGTCATGGGTAGAATCGTGAACGTCACATTGCGTAAAGTGATCAACGAAACTAGCCAAGATAGCTCGTAAGCCCCGAGGATGCCCAATAAGGTCTTCCACACATGCTTTCCCATAAATAACGTTTCTGTTGGACATCTTTAATTTATCTTAATCAAAATAATGTAGTTTTAGCCTGCATTCCTCAAACCCTAGTACAGACACCTAGAGATACCAGTAGTTATCCCTTTGCCGTAGCCTTAGAAGATGTCATCTCCCCAGAGGTCTCGTGTTTATGTACGAGAACAGGAAGACGTGCAGCCGTCAGCATCTGAGCAAGTCACCTTCGAGGGACCCCATCGCCCGTGAGCACACTTCATACTTTAAGGGCATCCCTGTGGAACCGAAGCTTGGTGTTTCCCCCCCTGTACAGCACAACCTGACAACAATACTTGCCACACCCTGTATATGTATAACTTGGGAATGGTGTATTCCGATACGCCATAATTATTATATTTTTTTGAGTGGTCTATGAATACAATATTTTCATTTACATTGAGGTTATATTTTAGCGGCATAGAACTTTAACCCTTACATACAATGATATAATAAACTGTAGATACGTTACAAACGGGAAATCTTGGCAACTCAAAAGTAAGGTAAATTGCCTTACTTGCATTCGTTATCGCTTCTTTGTGATTGGGCGCGAAGCTACGCTGAAAAAAAATCCCGGGGGAAAAGGAACAGAGTATCTTACACCATTGTAAGAATGAGTATGTTATTTTAGTCACCGTGACTTCAAATTACCTGATTTTTACGTGATTACTTGATTATGTGATTTGCTGTTTCTTTCAATGCAATATTTGCTACATATGAAAGCCGGCTAGTATGGGAATAACGTGTCTATATTTTTTATAATACGTCAATGCTTAAGTGCTTAATATTTTTTTATATTAAAATAATAATAAATTAAAAAAATATTAAACATTTTAAACCTATTTAATTAGTTAAAATAACTTTGTTGTAAAATAATCACACTACACTGTAACCAGAAAACATGAATAAAATATAATTTTACGATTATAATTGTTCGCTTAATAACTACTTTATTTTTAAATATGGAAAGCATTGAAAATTTATATTATTATAATACTAAATCACACCATACTTCCCACAAATTGTGAGGGAGAATCCCTTATATCCTTAAAGGCCCATTTCCATTATTATTCTTTTTGTATCTTTCGGAAAAATATATTTTGTTAGTCCTCGTTTCTTTATGGAGTACCACATTTCGCTTCTTCAACACTCTCATGGAGCAAAGAGTGCCAGCTTTGTGCTTGCTTCGAAAAGCTAGAGTGTGCTTGCTTTTCTGCTGTTCTTTTTTTTCTATCCCTTTTTTTTCATTGGTCTTTTTATAAATAACTAGCTGTTTATACCCGGCATTGCACGGGTTAAGGATTAAGTTTAAAATAAATTTATGGGGGTAAACGAAGGTTTGGTTCGAACGGTATAGATTTGTATCGAAAATATATCAGGGAGAGAGGAAAGGGTAAAAGTATAGGGGGGATATGTCACCAATGTTAAACGCTGAGTCCTAAAGAATAATTTTGCAAATTTTGAGTACGATTGGTCGAACGGTACAGATTTGCATCTAAAATATATCAGAGGGCGGGTAAAAGTAAAAAGGGGAGGGAAGAATGTCACTTTTGTTACCCGCCGGGTCCTAACAAATATGTTTCCAAATTTTGTGTCCGATCGGTCAAACGGTACAGATCTGCATCAAAAATATATTATGGTAGGGGAAGGATTAAAAGAATAGGGGGAAATGTCGCACATAATACCCGCCGAGACACAGATTTGCATCGAAAATATATTAGGGGAGGGGAAGGGTTAAAATAATAAGGGGAAAATTTTGCCTATGTTACCCGCCGGGTCTCAAAGCAGAAGTATGCAAAATTTGAATCGAATCAGACAAACGGTATGGATTTGTATAGAGAACAGACAGACAGTCAGACATTGAGTATAGGTATAGATGCATGCATTTTTGATAGATAAGAGGTAATGGTCCCATTGCATTAAATAAGATATTACACTTTAAGGCAATAAATGAGGTTAGCTTAGGTTATTAGGTTTGGTTTGTTTAATTTAGATTACCATTATTTTAGTCAGATTTAATTAACAGTGAAATACTTAGTTTCATTGTATGAACAACGGGACCATATTCTTGGATAATTTCCCCCGCCCCTACGAGCATTATATTAATTTGCTTTCCGAGGTTTTGGAACAGATATTTTGGTTTTATATTTTGGTTGTATCTTTCAACACTGATAGCGGGCCCGACTGCGACATATTTAGATAACAAGGTAACCATCTTAACATCTTTCCAAGCAATTATTTGAATTATCAGTATCTACATTAATTGTCATTTGGTCCCATTACGATCCGCAGGGAACACAATTGTTCATATATTTATTTTTATCTGGTAACTTGCAGTAAGGCAGCCTGTTTTGCATGACTTCAGACTCAGACCATATAATCTTATTTTGATTAAATATGCTGCAGGTGGATTTGGGGAATGAAAATTGTTGAAAGAGATAATGTGATTGAGAATTCTTGGAACAATTCGCGATAGACTTACGATGGCTCTCTAGGATATCATATTCTTACCCAGAATAAATTAATCGTTTGTGTGCATATCCATTAACCCGGGAGCAGTGGAGTAATGAGGGTTACTCTTACCAAAATTGGTCTAAATTAATGTAAATAATAATGTGTTTATTCCAGCGTAACCAGGTTATAAGTGCAAGACCTGGTCCGCCATATAGATTGCAAATTACATATATGTTATATTGAAGCACATGAAGAGAAAATATAAGAATGAGAAAAAGGAAGAAAAAGAGAAATAATTAAAATAATAATGAAAAAAGAAGAAAAGGAAAAAGAACAGCTATTAAATACCTAAAATAAAATATACCATAAAAGTAAAGAAAGCGTAATAATTGTTGCTTCCACTCCAGCTGTACCTACTGACCATTCCTAAGGGATGTTAATGCGACTAGAACCGATACATTTAGTACTCAAGCAAGCGTGCTACGGAGAGATATCTAGTTAGTGACTAAATGGGGGAATCCCTCGCAGCCGTGAGGGATTCCCTCATTTGGTCAATAACGACGTAAGTATCTATTTCCGACGCTATTTAAAAAAATATTTTGTAAGTTTTGATTCACCGCAAAAATTATCAATTTACATATACAGAAATTTTATATATAGTGTTTTAATTAAATCATTTTTTTCCGGATATATTACCTGAAGATTTTCTGATTTTTACATTTTTTTAAATTGATAAAGATTCATAGCCATCGACCTCTCGACAAATGGTAAACCTGACCAATTTAGAGGATGAAATCGGCACTATCACTTCATGGTTGAAGAATATGTTTTTCACGCTGGAAGAAGAATATGTTATCAACTCTATCGTGACCGACCGAGTGAGCAATGAGGTGACATTGGAAAATGTGACCTAAATTAAAAAGGGGCCTTTATAGATGTTGATGAGGTGAAAGGTTCATAAACCAGGAAGAGTAAGTAATATGTGATCTCAAACCGAATTCCATTTCCGGATGAAAATTGCTGGTATCAATGGACAAACAATATTTGTTAGCAATTTAGAATTTAGTCATTAGCGGGGATGTTTTTAAGGAGGTTGGGTATTCAGGTGATAAAACCATACTCCGTAGGCGGATGAGCATTCATAATTTATTATCAGATCTTTGCGGAAAATGGGGAAAATGACAATAGTCGATCCTTAGATAATTAACACAATCTTCGTGGAATATTCATCATATGTTTGAATCTGCCCTAGAAGAAGAAAAACTGTAACAAAAAGGGATGTAATTTGTGTGAAAAACCACTGTACAACGAACTTGTCAAATGATTTATTCCATATGTGTTCCATATGCGGCCCTCGTAGCGCAGTGGGCATGACACTGGCTTCCCCCCGGGTTCGTTCCCAGTGAGGTCACAATTTTAATCTATGTGATTTACTCAAGCCTGGGTGTTTTGTGATGTATTTCGCTTCTGTAATTGGGCTTGTTGAAGCGTAAAAAAAAATACATAAATATAAAAAATGTTAAACGAATAGTACAAAAAAATTGTTTTTTGAATTACTTTTTACTTTTAATGAAAAATAACTGTTTTAAAGAAAAATGTTTTCCTTTATTTTTTTAAATTTCATTATTGAATAATTTTCTTCGAAATTTTGACATTTATGACGAAGAAGTGTTTTATTTATCATGCGTAAAAAAATAATTCTATAAAAAGCAAATTTAAAAAAATGATGACCAATTAAAGAAGCGTGACAGAAGCCCTCCCCGCGCCACTAACGGGGTCTGGGGATGCCTCTGTTCCGGGGTAAAATACATAGCTAAAAGATTGGGGGGGGCATTTATGCTGCTTTTTAGGCAGAATTTAGGTCTCGTAAAAGGTCTGATTTTCATGGCACACATATTTTGTCCATCCAAGGGTGCATGTGAAAACAAATTATTAAGTAAATCTATCAGTGATTTTATTTTGCATAATTGGTTATGGTTGAGGTCATTTTAGGGTAAATGTGTCTTATTGTTTTTGAAATTTAAGACGTGAAATATAATTTTAATAGATTTAATAAGCATCATTGTTTTTTTTATATAAACAGTACTCAATTTTATATTTTTTTTACCATAATGTACACTTACACTAGGATGTTGATTGATTGTCATAAATATCATTACACTTATAATATATTGTTTGACTTCAAGAGGTGTGATGCTTATTGGATTGATAATTTTTTTATGCATACAAATTTGCTCCTTGAAAATTTTTATGTATTATACTTTTTGTAAAAAATAAGTAAAAATCTCTAAAGTGTGTCCAATTCCACGACTTCACTGCCCAACAGTGCATTTTTTCCGAACTGCGTTTGCAACTCGCTAATGGAAAATGTTTATTTTTCCAAACTAAATTCCGCATGGCACCCGCCGAACTTCTGCGGTTGTTGAAGGCAAAACATTCATATTTGGTACAGATTTATCTTGCGACGTTGATCCACTTGTAGTCACAAAGTATCAGTCATATGCTGGTCATTGTAACCAATACCGTTAATGATAGGCGGATAAGAACTTTTTCATCTTCGACATCCGATTCAGCTTCTGGACCATCAAATCTGGTTCTGATAGTATCAATATCCGCATCGTTATCATCATCTTACTCCTCAAAACCATCTTTAAACTCGTAATTATCTCTCATGTAACGATTTATGAAGTCTTCTACCTCAGCATCGGACATCTTACTCTTTTTATCCTTCTTATTATCTAAAAATATTGTATGCGTTGGAATTCACGCTTACTGCAAAGTGTAGTAATTTTACAACATAAGAAAATAATATTTTAATGTAACTATATGAAATTATTTCATGAAAAAAACATATAAATATTCATAAAAATACCTTGATTCAAGCCACTGATATTTTTTATGGTACTGGAGCACTTAAAATAGCCCCATAAATAAATGTCAAGTAACCTCAAATTGAAAATCCGCATGACATAAAATTATTAATTGATTTTAGTGATCACATTAGTGATATCAACGGTCAAAGCAAAATGTTTTTGAATACTCAATTTAGCAGTCTACTTGACACAACAATTTATAAATATATTTATGTGTCGATTCCAGACGATGATAAAAGTTGAAATCGTATGTAGCAGTTTTATCACATCATATATTTAAGAATTATAATAAAATAATACACTTCAAAATCTAGGTACTTGCCGCGGTATTGGCTTTATTGGAAAGATAATTTTATGCCATTAATGTTTCAATATGATAACGATACCACAATTTTCTAAATAAATTTGCAACGTTCTTCTGGCGTGAAATGGCAAAGCAAATTTAGCACAAATCAGCTGTCAGCTGTGAAATTGGCTGTCGCCTAAAAAAATGTTGCCAATTCAAAAAAAAACTCAGAAAAAGACATCCTTAATACATATAAACATAGAGATACTAACAAATAAATGTAATACTCTTGTTTCGGGATGAGGTTGCTTCCAGTAAAGACTTTGTTCTCGTAAGTATTTATTTGGGTAACAATAAAGGTTTGGACAATCGTTATACAGTAAGGTGCGGTCGGAATAACAATGGTAGTAAAAGAGAGAGCGACTCGACATTCACGCGCCTTTTTATACATTCTCTCTCTCTGTCATGCAGTCTCTTTCTGGCGTCGCGACATACGTTCCTCACATCTATTACAATAAATATTAAAATAATGTCAAAAAAAAAGATTTTGTATATTAGCCCTAATGATAGAACCTGAAATGGGATCCTTAACGTGGACCAGAGAGGTCAGATATACACGGCAGAATATCCCAGAAAACTACACACAGAATATTCTGAACGGCCGTGATAACCTGAGAACATTTTTAATTATTATTTTCTCTGAGTACTTCTTAGTGTATTTAACATTTCTTTTTTAAATCTGTGAAAATTTATTTGTCTTGTCTGTTGTGGTAAGTAATATAGTTCCAGTCCGTTGCAGTGGAGTTTCAGGATTTTTTTGTAATTTCGTATCCCTGTCTTTTAATTCGCCACTAACCAATGTACATGACTGAGGGTTTGGATTTTTTTCAAATCATTTATTGATATTGATTTTTTGTGTTCTTTGGTAGATTTTTTCAGTCTTAGATCTGTTCTGTCTTAGATACCCCAGAAGGGAATCATGTATCACTATTTTTGATTCATACACCTTAATTTTAATATTCTTTGGTGGGTATTCTGTATTCAAATAATCTTATTTCGCTTCATTAAAATGTATGTTAGGGAAAACTTTAAATATTTTTTTATCACACATTTAAATGTTGTGCCAGGATAGAAGAGTGTGGCGTTCAATCCTCTCTTCCTATCCCTGCGGGGAAATGGCGTGATGGTTAGATAGTTAGTTAAAATGTATGTTTCAACATTGGAACCGAATAGCGCAAAAACTTTATTTTTAATCTCGCAATAGAAGAAGCGAAATTTAAAACTCGGATTACGTGAGGTGTCTGGGTAGGGCAGGCCACAGGGCCGGCTCGCTCGCTGCTTTTTTCCCGTCCATACAGTTTAGTGACGTATAGCCATCTCGTCAGCAACTAGAGTGCATATTAGTCTTTGACCAGTAGCTTCATATTTAGATTTTAAAATATTTAAGGCTTGTCTGCTAAATCCGGGATCTGCAGAAGTATTTTCGTACCATTTCCCTATCACACGAAGATGTGGTGAAGCCAAACCAAAAACTTGCCTCATATATTTACATGCTGCCGGAGAATAATAATGGAGAGTTACCGCAAACTTCCTTAAAGCTAGTGAATTTATTTTTTAAATAGAGCTGTCATTTACTTTTAAGAAACATTATGTCGCTTACTTAAACTAATTCACCTTTAAGTTTAATCTCATTAAATTGATCTTCAGTGAAAAACTTTTTTTTCTGAGGTTTTGTGTAATAGTTTTTAAACTAGTGCACTTTTTTGAAAGGCTTTTATTTTTTCGGGTTAAATTACTGTTTTTTATTTGGAGTCTATTTTTCATGTTCTTTAATCTATATTCTTGGATTGATTTGTTTAAAATTTTGAAGGTTTTTTTCTAAGAAAAGCGCGGGGTTTCAAATATTGAATTCATATCCGAAATATTAACTTAAATTCGTTGAGGTCGAAGCGCATACTCGTTCTTCCGTATTCTGGAAATTAGGACGTAAATAAACTTGTGAATTGGATAATGTTCCCTTAGTAGGTATTATGGTAATAAGAATTACAAGCAGAAAAAATCACAATAAATAGGTTATTATCATCTCAATATCCAACGAAGTTTCATTTTCTTCAAATACAAATCATTTGCCTGAAAATGTTTAGAGCATATATTTGATTAAGCTGAAAGCTATTCATATTCTCTTCTTTAGATTTTGATGACTTTTATCCATTTTTCATGTAGCAAATCATTCTTAGTAAATCGAAAAGGAGGGGTATCGAAAATATACTTTTATATAAAAAAAATTGTTACTGCTACTAGTTTTACTGCGAGCGTGGGTATCTATTACCTACACGTAAATTTTTTTATTAAGTACATCATTTATATTTTAATAAAACTTAAGTCTAAGATAGTGGAAAACACAATTAATTCCCACCCACAAAAAGTACTGTAGTAAGAAATATTTCAGCAATCGAATATCTGACGTAACGTACAATGTAAAATTGTTTATCTTATTATTCGTACCAAAATAAATAAATATGCGCAATGCTTCCTTAGACGTAGGAAAAATAAAATCCAATAACTATCCATTCGACCCCGTTTTCCCCTTATTTCACAAACGCTCTGCGTGTAGACAGATAAATCAGGTTATTTGAAGTCACGGTGACTAAAATAACATACTCATTCATACAATAGTATACGATACTCTGTTCCTTTTTTTCCGGAACTTTTTTCGGCGTAGCGTCGCGTCCGATCACAAAAAAGGTTCGTTCGATAACGAATGCAAGTAGGGCAATTACCCTACTTTTGAGTTGCCGAGATCTCACGCTTGTGACGTATCTACAGTTTATTATATCATTGCCCCCAAATATTATATCATGTCCTGGACTGAGACAATGTCTTCCTCAGAGCAGACAGCTTCTGTAACGAAACCCAACTTTCCAGTAGGGCCCCGCAGCTCCTGGCGCCGGCCCAGTCCAGATAAGAAACGCCAATAGATAACAAGGAGCGATCGGTCATCATTCACACTTGTGGGCTCCTGCGCCGCGGCCGCTCCTGATAAGCACCAGCAAGGTTGGTACTCGCCCTGAACACGATGCTGGACTCAGATAACCGAGACACCCTTCCACCGATTAAACACCACTTTATGTTTCATACTTGCAGCTTCCCTGACCTGCTTCCAGAGCCAAGAAGCCGTCATTCCTGGACGCTTCCGGAGATACCTCGTCTAGTCACCTTCAGCTGTGAGTAGATCTGTCTATACTCCACTATATTTAGATTTTTACATTCAGATATCAGCATAATATTCGTGTCAGAATAATTAATTGTTCCCTCTGACTATTAATAAATTAATTTTAAAGTTTTCGTGATATTAATTTGATTCTCCCACGTGTATAATATATACAATTTGATATATAAAATGAAATATGTAAAAGTGTATACTAAGAGGATTTATTTAAGGGATTTTCATAAGGCTTAAGTAGGCCTTAATTAAGGGTTTTTCTAAAAGAGTTTTACCAACTTCACATTTCAAGCTTTAAGAAAAGCTTGAAATTCTAAAATAATTTCAGTCGCACGTCGCGGTGTAGGACCTCTGGGTGACGGCACATAATTCCGCCATTTAAAAATTAGCAAAATACTTTTGATGAAAAATAAATATTAAGAGTGTATGCCGTATTTAATGATGACTAATCGAAGTGGTGTATGCTGTGGTTTAGGGTGCGGGGCTATTAGTCACGATATCTGATAATTTGAAGATAAAAAAAGTCGGAAATTTTTCGATAAGGTTTGCAAATTACAGATAAATAAAAAGTGTTATCAATATATTGGATCTAAAGTTAATCTTACGTAATAATTTATGTTTGACATGTTCCGTGGTTTTTATATGGATATCTTGAGAAGTTTCATTATTTTAAATGATACTTCTTACTAGTGCAGAATACAATAATTATATTGAGGGTATATTATTGAAGTTTTTAAAAATCTTAAGACAAATTCGAGAATTTTTATAGCTTTACTGGAAATATTGTCAATGTGGTCATTGATTTCGTCGAATAGAATACAAAATTCATTAATTTCCTTAAAGCCTTAAGTCTTTACTGTAAAAAATTTAATAACTCGACATTTTTCTTTATTTATTTTGAGTTAATCAGAAGAACACCAAACATGAAAGTCGTGCAAGATTTTTTGAAGAATTACACAATCTGTATAGCAACGAATAATATTAAATAATTTTTAATCGTTAGCAAACAGTAAGTAAAAATATCGCGAAATATATCAATAACATCGTTTACGAATAAATACATCAAATAAGACTAAGATGAGAACCTTGAGGTAGTCCACTAGGTAATTTAAAATCATACGAGAGAAATTAATTGTTTCTGACACGTAATATTCTATGCAGTAAAATAAATTTTACGAAACTTAATTAATTTGATGAACATCAAGATTTTCAAGCTTATATAATAAAGTTTTATAAATGACTTCATCAAAGGTATTTTCCCTTTGTCCGATAACGCTTCAGATAAGTGGTTATGGTAAATTAACAAGTACATTAGCATCGACCTGCCTGATAGGAATCCACGTTGACAAGAAGTTATTGATTGATTATCATGCAATATAACATGAGTTTTAAATAGTATCGAGATTAAGAAAAATAATGTTTTCATGTGTTTTTTATATACTTTTTATTATATCAATTATTATAGACATGTATCGCTAATATCGATTTTTACTCATAAAACATTCGTGATAATAAAAGTTACTTACCGTCACGCTGTTTCCCGTATTCAGAGAGGACAAAACGCCACACTCTTCTGTCCTGCCACACAACTTTCACTCCTTCCACATTCATATATCTTCGCATGAAAGCTCGACAACTTTTGAATCCTCGAACAGCAGGATCTTCCAGTATCTGGTTAATATGGTCATGCCCCGTCTTCCGCGGTCACCCTCTCTTTCTGGGATCGTCAACAATTGCGTTATATATCTTTCTTACCATTCTTCCTTTATTCATTCGCTCAACATGCCCAAACTATCTGGGCGACCCTTTTAATTATATTGATTTTTCTAATATCAGCTTTAGATACTTTCATTTCTAATATCTTCAATCTTTAGACAATCATAAATGGATTTGCTATACATATGTCTAACGGATTTCATATCTATTGCATTCAGTCAACTTTCGTTGCTCTTCTTCCAGCTCCAGGCTTCTTTTCTAGTCTAGTCTTGCATCGGTCAACATATTTTTATTATAAATAATTGCAACGTTCACCTTATTCCCCGCAGTCACACTCTACTCTTCTTCGATAAAAACTTTAAGTATTTTGAATAAACTTATCCATACTTTTCGCTACAGTGGCTAAACTTTTGAAAGTTTTTTTGCCTCTCGTCTTCAGAAACGCTAATTTCTACTATTTTTTAAGACTTTAACCAGTTGTAACATCCAAGAACTCTTCGATATCCTGCATATTCATATTCCACAACCCTGTTTCATTAGCAAGCTTGACAATTTCGTCAATATCAATAATGGATTGTCTTGTCAACTTCCTTGCTCAGCTCCAGCCGTACATTCTTTCATACACTTTCCAAACATTTCTCAGTCTCTTCACTCATTCCAGGAAAGATTGACGCTATCAACATGATGCATACGTGATCCCTTAGTTTTTAGTAATACCAGGTAATACCGAAAAAGCGATAAACATAGCAGCATCACTTACTGTATAGTATAACTGGGTCTTACTGTATAGTTAGGGTTTCTGCATATCTGGAAGGTTGCATGCATGAAGAGCGATTAGTGTAAGGTCCAACACGCTAAACTAGATGCAGTAACGAAGTGAAAAGATACCTTTTCGTTACTTATTGCAAGAATCTGTACACAAGAGAGCTGTGGTGCAGACACGCATGTCCTATAATTCTATGAGAGTGCAATACAACAATGCCTTCAGGATAATGCTCGGTCTACCCTGGCGTTGCAGCGCATCTTAAATGCTCACAGAACACAGGGTTCATGGTTTTGAAGACAGCTAGCGCAAGAAAGAGGATGTGGGGGTCTAGCAATTCCATTATTCAAGCAGCTGTTATGCGGATTGACTCCCGAATGCACAAAAAATGGAAAATAATTGTGCAACAGTAACTGTTCTGCATGGTGTTAGGCGAAATATTATTATTTTTTTATTTTATTTTCTGTTTTCTACTTTCTGATTTAAATTTCGACAAAATTATCATTTCTTATTTTACTTGTATGTTTTTTGTTGTTTTTCTATTTTGACTTATACGTATATACAGGGTGTACCAGAGCTAGCAGCAGAAACCTAAAAGCATTATGAAAAATTCATTTCCTTTGTATTGAAGCAAATTAATTTTCCCTAATCGACATAAGTTACTGTAATGATGGTTCAACTTTTTGCAACAACTAATTAAGAAATATTGAAAAAAATGCAAACTTTGATATTGCATGACTCCATAACAATTGATATTAGGCCATGATTTCTTGAATATTTTTGACTCATAACAGTCAGGAATCTACCTGCTAAGTTTCTGCTGCTAGCTCTGGTACACCCTGTACATCCATAAGGCAAGGTGAGAATTTATTCTCAATAAGCTGAAATAAAGACCTATAATAATAATAATTATGATTATCTATTGAAAACTAGCTATTCGTACCCGGCGTTGCCCGTGTTCAGGACGTAATTAAAAATAAGTTTGTTGGCGGAAGGTCGGTTTCGCAAAGTCTCAATTAAAAACAATATTCCCACTTTATTTAGGCTAGGATGGAAGAGACGTCCAGGAGGAAATGTAAGGTATGTTATCCTCCGGGACCTAAGGAATAAGTATGCAAGTTTTGAGTTAGATCGATCAAATTTCATAGATTCGTATAAAAAATATGTCAGGGGAAGCGGTGGGGTAAAAGGGGAGGGGAACATGTCGCCTATATTACCCGCCGGGTTTTACAGAATAATTATGCAAAATTTAGAATAGATCGGTCAAACGGTACAGATTTGCATGGAAAATATATCAGGGGAGGGGAAGGGTAAGGATGAACGGAAAAATTCTGATTCTGTTTCCGCTCGGTTCCTAAAGTATAAATAGGGAAAATTTTGCTCAGATCAGTCAAATGGTGTAGATTTGTATAGAAAGTATAATAGCTGGAGGGGAACGAGCTAAGACAGGGCGGTGGGGGTATAAAGTTATGTTACTCGCCGTGTCCGAAATAATAAGAAATCCAAATTTGAGTCAAATCTGTCGAACGGTACGGATTTGTATGGAAAATATATCAGGGGGAGGGGAAGCGGACGAATTTTACCTTTGTGTCCCGCCGGGTCTTAAAGGATAAGTACGCAAAATTTGGGTCAGGTCGGTTAAACGGTGTAGATTTGTATAGAAAATACTTCGGGGGGTTGGTAAAGAGGAGGGGGTAAATGTTGCCTATGTTACCTGGCAGATCATAAAGAATAAGAATGCTAAATTTGTATCAGATCGGACAATCGGTGTAGATTTGTATAGAGACCAGACAGACAGATGGTCATTGTTTTATATACACATGTTAACATGCTCGTATTCTAACTCAACGTTGTGTCAAAAATGTCAATCGAACGACTACATTTCACAAACATACGCAAGCTGAATTTTTAAATATACAAATATATATAAGGTTTTGCTGGTTTACAAAAAATGATTCAGTGTTTCCCAAAAATATGGTAGGAACTTCATCAGGTCCAGCTGCCTTCTAACAATCAAGAAATATTTATTATGAACTATATCTTCAATTTTTCAACTATCCCATTGGAAATTTCTCAGAAAACAAAGAAATCTATTTTTTATTGAAAAAGTATTACAAACAACTGCCAACAACAATAAAAACAAAATTAAATAATTCATCAAAAGTAGTAAAAGTAAAATAAAAAAAGTAGCTTATTGGTCTTGTGGTTAGGACTCTCGCCTCGTGATCCAAAGCTCACGGGTTCGAACTTTACTTCCAGACCAGTAAATTAGTCCTATTTTCATAGTACAAGCATTTAGCTTATTTTGAAAATAGTAGGAAAATTGATGTGACACGTATTCCGTGTTCGCATCTTTATTTCTTTAAAAAAAAAATAATAATAAAAAAAACGGCCATCTTCGTTTACCTTATATACAAGTTAACGTATAAATATTTATCTTTTAAAAAGGGTATAAGATTCTGGCTCCAGACTCAGTATTTAACACGAGTTGACATTATTCCACGCATCTCCTATCATAATTTAGTGTATTTAATGGGCAGCGACATTATTATCCCATCGCACTCATTCTCTGCAACGCCCAGGTGATAACATATTTTATATCGTTTTCAGGCCACTACAACGCACAGCTGCGAGCATTAGCGCCAATCCTCTGCGCCACTAGCAGTACCCAGCTAGCCTGCCTTCCGCTGTAAGTTAACCACTTTCTAATTTTACAGAATCACCAGACATCTTAAAGTTTCCTGCGAACCTCTTATTCAACTCATTAGGGAGAGGTGGCATGAAGGAGCTACTTTTTTTCTTTTCATCATATTTTTTTTTAAACTCATATTTTTAAAAAAAAATTTACCAACAAGAAATTTGTTTATTTAGCTAAAGATTTCAGAACATCGTTTTTGTTTAATCATTTCAGATCATATATTTTTTTAACTTTCAAAAAATATCGAAATTTGGCTCCTTCATAACCAGTGTGTATTGAAAGAGCCACTGCAAGTATTGAAGGAGCCAGGATAATATATATGATACACAAATTCATCACTGAAATGGAACAAATCCTTATTATTATATATTTGATAATTTTTTTTTAAATATTAATAGAAAAAACAAACAAACAAAATAGTTTTCTTAGTTAAAAATAATTAAAAAATTAAAGAAAAAAACAAATAATGGAACTAAAAAAAAATTATCATCTAGTGACAATTGATACAAAAAAAAATGTAAATACACTTAATACCACAGGACTCGTGGGCCCAAAAATTACATATTTTACATTTTAACCAGTCCACTGAACTTTTTTCATAGTTTTATTTACAAACCACACACAAATTATTATTTTTCATGTTTTGTTCCTATTTTTTCCGACTATGCAGGAATCCAAAATCTCTTCACCAGAGATGTCCAAGAAGTTAGTATTGCGAGTGGTTGTATTATCCTCGGAATCAGAATCAACTTTAAGAATTTGAATATTTTTAGTATTTTTAATTTTTTGGAAATTTTCCAAATTTTATTTGTTTTTTCTTAATAGATATAGTTAATAGTTTTCTTTTTTTGGAGAATCTGTAATAATAGATGTATTCCCCTTACGTATACTAGGTGTTTCTGTTTTTCTAGCGTCAGCTTTGGGAAATGGTCGAATATTTTCTGGAGTCACTAAACACTGTGTGAATGTTGTAGACTGCGGAGAAATAGAATAATCTATGGATATTGATGGCTGTGGTGAAACTTGTCTTTCACTTTGTATAGGCAATGGTGCTGTTGCTGAATCAGAAGTATTTGGAGTGTGTTCTGGGACAGTTAGTTAGACTGGTTGGCCTGAAGACTTTTTATGAACATAAAAAGTCTTCAGGCTTAAAAATATTTCTATTCGAAGGATATATTTCGGTTTTACGAAAATCGCTAGTTATGTTTGGAACGGAGAATGCTGAATTGATTATTACTTATGATTGGATAAATGAAAATGTATGTACAAATTAGCTAAGCAATAACAGAGCCACTAGAATTGGCAACGAAAGAGCCGGCTCTTTCATGGACGATTTTGGTGGCTCTTTCATAACTTGCGCCAATAATTTAAAATAACTTTAAAATCGAACACTCCGTAGGAATTCGCAAATTATGTTAGGTGAATTTGTAAACAAAACAATATTCTTATTGTACTAAAAAATGTAGCAGTAGATTCAAATCATTACAGATTTTGTTATAAAACAATAAAGTTACGGTAAAAAACTTACTTTTTAGCTGCAAAAAATTCTAGCGGTCACACGATTTTTATGCTTTGTCTACGATGTGTCAAACAATAGGAGATGATTTATAAACAATGTGGCTATAAAATAAAAAAAAAACATCCGTAGTCGATACTTCCCAGTTCGTTAGGTAGCTACTGGCTCTTTCAAAACCCGGCTCCTTCATGCCACTTCTCCCTTATATGCTAATCCGCCAACCTATAATACAGTTAAGATCAATTTTTACAAAAAAAATTATGCACTTTCTATATTATCCAGTTGTTGTACACAGATATTTTTTCATGCTGCCTTACTTGTTACTTGAATTTATATTCTGCCTCTAGGTTTAATATTAAACGCACGATAAAAATATTCCGCGATTCCTCTATCACATTTATAAGAGTTTTTAATTTGTGATCCCATCGTAGTTATTCTCAGCAACGCTCAATTAAAAGGATTTTTATTTTTATTTTCAGAAAACGCGCCACTTCTCTGCGCCACTAGTAGTGCCAATTAGCCTGCCTACATCTGTAAGTTAACGCTTTTATAATTTTTCAGAATAACCAGGTGAGACAAATGATTCCTTGAAACCTCTTATTAAAATCAGAATTATCAGATCTTTCACTACAAGTTACATTGAACGTCATTTTTCTATAATAGACGACAAGATTTTATGCACTATCTACACCTTCCAGTTGTTATACAAATTTAGTTTTTCATGCTAACTTAAATGTTTTCTGCCTGGTAATTCTTTAACGCCCAGTTGATAGAATACTCGCTTTTGTTTTCAGGCAACGATACCACACAGCCAAGAATATTAGCGCCGCTCCTCTTTGCCTCTATTCGATTCCAGCTAGTCTGCCTTCAACTGTAAGTTAAGCCTTTTATAATGGTTAAGAATAAACAGAGGGATCGAATGTTTCCTTGAAACCTATATTAAAATTGTTCGATCTTTCACTACATGTCACATTGAACGTCATCTTTCCATTATTGGATTATAAAACATTAAAAAATCTAGTTGTTGTACAGACTAAGGCCCGGTTGTTTCAAGTTCGATCAAAGTAAGCGGAAATACTGGCTTAAACTGAGCTTAACCTCAAGGTCACGCGAAATCTCGAAGAATTGAGTTGTTTCAAATTTAAAATCGGATTAGGGGTGTTGCAATTGTGTAAAATAAAAATCATAGACAAATGCACGCCAAAATAATTTTGCATATGGCAACACATAATTTAAATTTCATTTGACAGCAAGCAGATCAAAGCAGATGTTTCGAAACATGTCATCAACAATGCTGTTTTACTGAAGATTTCCACAAGAAGATGAAAGGAGACTAGTGGGCCGCATTACGCAACTAATTTAATGTTTTGTTGCTTTGTTCCCACCTAAATGCGTACTGTCCAACAGATTTTCGAAGTAGATTCGAGAATACGATGAAAAGCGCCAGGAAGGTTAGTTATTGACGAAATTAAATGTTATCTTACCTATTTAGTGTTTGCAAGAACAATATGTTTTTATTTGATCTGTATTGTATTTCTTTAGTTTTTCTGTTTATAACCTTTTCTTTGTTTGCAGGTAATAAGAAAAGTGAATCCAAAGCCTACGACTGATATGCAGAATAAATTATATGTGGTTCAGTTAGATATTTTCAAAACCCAACTATCTAAAGAATCGGCAGGAAATTCACGAAGTTGTTTTGGAAAGGCATAATGCCAAAAGAGATCTGGCTTAATTTTATTACAAGTTGTATTTTTTATTAAAATATTCATTTTCCTGTTAATAGGTAGGTATATAAAATACAATAAAATAAAAGAATTTCATACACCGAATATATTGTTTTATTACTATTATTCCGCGGACGTCCTCTGCTTCTGCTGCTTTCGACAAACAATTTTCCTTGCCATCCTTTCTTTGCTCATCTGTTCCACATGACCAAACCAGTGGCCATGTCACTGGCTCTGCATACTGAGAATTCCGAGTTCGATTCCCGGTGAGGTCGCAATACATCTTTCTGATTTCTTTAAAATCTAGGTGTTCTTGTCAGACCGCAATTAAAATTGGGCCTTCAGGCCCATTGTAGCATTAAAAATTGCTGTACATTTGGTTTGAGGGCATAGTCCCGGTCTCCTACAATATAGCAATTACCAAATCTGGTACCTAGTACCGTTTGTCGTAACTTGATATTTTGTTTGGACATAATGGCAAATATATTTCTGATTTTTATAGTGCTCTTCGGCTGACTAAAATGTGGCCTGTGGTCAGCCATTGCTCTGGTAATGGCTGACACTATCCGCAGTCCAAGAAGCAGTGTTCCAGATAAATCACCTACGCACCTTTCATGGATATAAATGTAAAATTATCAAAACCCGAGTGAAATAGAAACCTTGAAAAAAAATATTGTCGACAAAGCCCTGCGGTAAAATTCATTTAAAGTTGCGGAAAAATCAATTTCTTCTGACAAAAAAGTATTGTTCGAGATCTAAGTAAAGTATTTCTCCTGTTAAGGATATACTGTAGGATCAGTCGATCGTCAGAAAAGCCTATGTCACCCTACATAATATTGTACATTTCGATACTGTGTATGTAAAATGTCGAAAAATTAATAAAAAAATATTTTATTGACAGATGTCAATTACATTGCGCAGTGCGCATGTGCGACTCTGACCGAGAGTTTAATCTAAAATTTCCGCTCAGAATTCTCTGACAGATTTCGCTTAATCCGATTTGAAACAACCCGTTTTTGAAAAAAGTACTAAAAATTTCAGTTTAAACTCTACGCTTACTTTGATCGAACTTGAAACAACCGGGCCTAAGTGTTTCATGCTGCCTTAAGGGGGAATACTTATCTAAAAAGGGGAATTTTTGTGAATTTTTAAAGAAAACTTTTATAAATTATGGTATTTGTATTATTTCTACATGAAAGTTAATTCTTTTAAGAATATGCAAAAAAAATTATAAAAAAAAATTCAATATCGGCGGAAAATTCTTGGGTTTTGAAAATATAGTTTTTTGACAAAATGGCGGACGTTTGAATTTAAAATAGCGTTAAGGAAACATTCAGGTTTATTATGCCGATAAAAAAAAACTAAGTCACTTAAGAAGCATCGTACGTTAAAGACTAGATAATGATGTATAGAATAACCACTATAAATTTCAAGTCGATCGGTTCAGTGGTTGCCGAGATATTTTGGTTACCGATTTTCAAAACATGGTTTCTAGTAAAACGCTTTTGAAAATTGAGCAATACATGAAAATAAACACAGATGAAAAAAATAAAGAAAACAAAACAAAACTATTATCAGATATAACTTTGTTATTTTCTTAGAAGTTCTGAAACTTCCCTGATATAATATTAATTTATGTTTTCAGACAACGAAACCGCCCATCCAAAAATACTATCGCCACTCCTCTGCGCCACTAGTGATACCCAGCTAGCCTGCCTTCTGCTGTAAGTTAATGACCTAATTATTTTCCTGAATAACCAGAAAGATATAAAAGATCTCTGGAAATCTCAAATTCTACTCGTTAGATACTTATTCTCGATTCCATAAAACAGTTAATGTCATTTTTTAGACAAAATTTAATGCTTTTTCTATATCATCCGGTTGTTGTACAAATTTTTTTATGTTACCTTACTAGTTACTTACATTTAGATTCTGCCTCCAGATTTAATATGTAACCCAAGTTGACAATATTCCGCGCTTCCTGTGTTACATTTTTAAGTGTTTTTATTTGTGATCCCATCTTAATTACTCTCGGCAATGCCCAATTGATGAGATATTTATTTTTATTTTCAGATCCCCAAAACGTACAGACCCGAGCAATAGCGCCACTCCTCTGACCCACTAGTACTTTCCTATCTTCACCTGTAAGTTAATGAATTTTTAAATTTTCGGAATAACCAGAGGGATCGAAAGGTTTTGTAACTACTTAATAAACTCAATATCGTCCGATCTTCCACAACATGTCAAATTAACGTCATTTTTCGATTATTGCTGGCGTTCATTCTGACTTAAATGGACGACAAGATTTAAGGCACTTTCTATACCGCTCAGTTGATGTACAAACGTAGTATTTCATGATGCTTTAAGTGCGTAGTAGCCCTGCAACTGCTATCACAGAATATTACTTAATTTTTTCAGGAAACGAAACCGCACAGTCAAAAATATTATCGCCACTCCTCTGCACCACTAGTAACACCCAGCTAGCCTGCTTTCTTTTGTAAGTTAATCACTTTTAAATTTTTCAGAATAATAAGAGAGATCTAAAAGTTTCCTGGAAACCTCTTATTCAACTCGTTATATGCTGATCATTTACTCCGTTATACCATTGAAGTTGTTTTAAGACAGTACTTAATTCAATTTCTATATCATCCTGTTGTTGCACAAATTTACTTTTGCATGCTGCCTTATTAGTTACTTGCATATAGATGATGTCTCCAATTTTAGTATATGATGCACGTTCAGCGCTTCTTCCATAACTTTTTTAAGCGTTTTTAATTAGAGATCTCATTGTACTTATTCTCTGCAACTCGAGCATTAGCGCCACTCCATTGAACCACTAATAGAACCCAACTAGCCTACGTTCAGCTGTAATTTAATCACCCTTTAATTTTTAGGATTACCAGAGGGAACGAAACATTCTTGAAAAATCTTATTTTACTCGAAATTGTCCGATATTTCAGTAAATGTCACATTGAACGTTATTTTTCTATAATTGTTGGCGTTCTTTCTGTAATTGATGGACGACAGATTTAATGCATTTTCTATTCCGTCAAACTGTCGCACAAACTTATGTTTGCTTGTTGCCTTCAGTGCCTAGAAATTCTGTAACTTCCTTGATAAAATATTTATTAATGTATTCAGGCAACAACACCGCACAGTCAAGAATATTATCGCCACTCCTTTCCACCACTTTTAGTAACAAGCTAGTCTGCCGTCTGCTGTTAAACACTCTTTAATTTTCCAGAATAACCAGAGAGATCTAGAAGTTTCATTAAAACCTATTATGTAACACGTTTTATGCTGATTCTTCATTTCAGCAAAAAGTTATAGTCATTTTTAGAAAAAAATTAATCCACTTTCTATATCGTCCAGTTTTTGTACAAATTCAGTTATTCAAGCTGCCTTATTATAGTCACTTGCGTTAAATTTTGGCCTCCTGATACAAAATTGATTGCACACTGACAATATTCCAAGTTTCCTCTTTCACATTTATATTAGCGTTTTTAATTTCTGATCCCATCTTAGTTATTCTCAGCAATGTATAAACAAGATATTTATTTTATTTTCAGATCACCAAGCCGTTCAGCCCCGAAAATAAGCGCTTATCTTCCGCGCTACTTGTAGTACCCTACTAGCCTACCTTCACCTGTAAGTTTGTGCTTTTTAAATATTTCTGAATAACTAAAGGTGTCAAAGTTTTCTTGAAACCTGTAATAAAACTCAAAATTGCTCGATATTTACCTGTCACATAGAACGTCATTTTTCCAGTATTGCTGGCATTCATTCTGTATTAAATGGACAATAATATTTTATTCACTTTCTTTACCGTGCAATTATTGCACAAACTTCGTTTTTCATGCTGCCTTGGTTGCCTAGAAATTATGTAAATTACTTGATGGAATATTTATTAATATTTTCAGGCAACGATACCGCACACCCAAAAACATTATCGCCACTCCTCTGCACCACTCGTAGAAACCAGCTTCTCTGCCTTCCGCTGTAAGTTAATCACTTTTTAATTTTTAAGAATAAGCAGAGGGGACGAAATTTCCTTGAATAATCTTATTTAACTAGTAATTTTCCGACATAACATTACATATTACATTGAACGTCATTTTTCTATTATTTCTCGCGTTCATTTTGTATTTGATGGATGACACGATTTTATGCACTTTCTATACCGTCCAATTGTTGTACAAATTTAGTATTTCACGCTGTTTTAAAATTAACCAGCCTTCAATTTTTGCAACTCCCATCACAGAATATTTCTTTATGTTTTCAGTCAACGACACCGCACACCCAAGAATATTAACGCCACTCCTCTGCACCCCTTGTAGCACCCAGCTCGCCTGCCTTCTGCTGTAAGTTAATCAATTTTTGATTTTCCAGAATAACCAGAGAGATCTAAAAGTTTCCTGGGAACCTCTTATTCAACTCGTTATATGCTGATCCTCATCCGCGTAATACAGTTGAAGTCGTTTTTAGATATCTTTTAATGCACTTTCTATATCATCCAGTTGTTGCACATAATTACTTTTTCATGCTGCCGAACTCATTATTTGCAGTTAGATCGTGTCTCCAGTTTTAATATTTGATACACGTTCCGCGCTTCCTCTATTACGTTTTCAAGCGTTTTCAATTTGTGATTTCATCGTTCTTATTCTTTGCATCGCACAATCGATAAGATATTTTTTTATATTTTTAGATCACCAGACCACAGAGCCTCGAAAATTATCAACACTCCTCAGCGCCACTAGTAGTACCAACTAGCCTGCCTCCACCTGTAAGTTAATGCCTTTTTAATTTAAAAAAATAAATAATTAATAAATTAAATATTAACCTTATATTAAACTCAAAATTTTCCCATCTTTCACTACGTTTCACATTGAACGTCTTTTTTGCATTATAATCATATTAATTTGAAATCATATTTCCTTTATTTCTGGCTTTCTTTCATTTTGCCTTTAATGGTCTGAACAATTTCATGCACTATGCGGCCCAGTTGTTAACATTTGTTTTGTGTTTTTCCAGATAACCTAAGCTTCGCAAGACCCTCCTTTCAGCAGTCCTCGAGGAGGCCCCAGACTCGTCCACCACGAGATGTGAGTTGATTTTTTGACTTTTATGTGGCGAGGAATTGAAATGGTGTGCAGTTGCTTTTTTAGCTTTACTACAGAAGAATTTATTACTTATGATAACCTGGAATTCTTTATTTTTATAATATTTATGTATATGTGTATTAACGAGCAATATTTCATGGGGAAAAGAAGAAATTTTCTCCACTATGTAGACCTTGATGACAGTATTGAAAAGTCTTGTGAAATTTTTTTTAATCGATTATCTTATATTGATAAAAAAATATTTTTCATCAATCAGCTGGATTCATTAGAATTTATGTTTAAAAAACTTTTTTTTCAATATATATTTCTGTGTGATATTTGAAACTTGTCTATAAAAATGTGATAAAAAATGCGAGAGAAGCTTTGAGAAAGAATTCTGAATTTTGATTGCTTTGCTAATCAGTTATTTTAAACAGGTTCAAAGATTATTACTTATATTCTAGTACGATTCCTTTCTGAGTTTTTAGCAAAGTTTGCGTATAACATCGTTATTAATACTTTCCGATCGTCGTTTCGGAAGTTAATTTAAAATTTTGTTTTACGATGCACATTCAAACTTAATAATTTAGTTATCTCTCCGTCCGTTTGTCTGTCCGTCCATCTGTCTTTTCGTTTATCTGTATGTCTTTCTGTCCGTCCATAACTTCATGTAACGTTCGTAATTTCTTTCGAATTCACGGCTACTAAGCAAATTGAATGGCCGGAGATGCAGTTTGAACCCCGGGCAACCCAACAAACATAAACTGGCCGCTCAACGTATTTTACTGCCGCCGCTTCCCCGTGGACCGCCAAAAGGATACTATAAATATATACTAGGCCTTAGCAAAGATGCGAACCAATGTTTCGTCATTTTTGGCGGTTTACAGGTAGTATCATTGATACTTTATAAAGAACGGTAAAAATTCTTAGAGCTCTATCTAGTCGAGAAGTTAGTAAAAAATCGATTTTAAGTTCCACCACATCAAACAAACAAAATAAACAATCAAAAAATCAACGAACAGATAGAGAGAGTTCAAAAATTAATGCATTTATATGCATTTATTTTTTATTAAGCGAATTCTTTTATTGTTATCTTTTCAATTGATTCAGTAATTGCCTATTGCGTGTTGCTTTCGACTTCAAATATTATCAACAACTTCTTCTTCACTATTCAAAGTTTATCAAAAACATATCGCTCACAATGTTATTATATTTCAATTACTAATTTCAGAGATTATCGTACCCGAACTCAAATAAATATAAACATATATTTTTTAAATGAGAACCTTATTACTAGAGTTTTCCTACATAAAAATAATCAGTAATTAAGATGAATTATAGAAGTCTCCCAGAGACAAAGCTATACAAAGGTAAACCTATATGGAAGTCTTTATAGGGTAGCCCAGGACCTATGACTTGAATGAGCTGGCTTTAGTAGTCACTCGTCGACCGAGTACTTGATTCCTAAAATTTCAATTTCCCCAGACAGGCGCAACCCGCCGACGTCTTTGGGAAATACATTCGTCGCGGGTCGCGTCGTCTCCTCGGAATTGAGCCGAGTTTCACACTTTTTTTTATTTTGATCCGAAAAATCACATTGCAACTCTAATAATTTTCGAATTTTTGTCCGTTCCTGAAAATGAAAACTTTTCCCGAAACCGTCTTTGGGACCTAATTTATTTTTTATTTTTCGGGACTTCCCCTATCTCCCTCCTGCCGAGGCCTTCACAAAAACGATATTTGATGTTTCGATTTTTTTACCTCTAGTTTTTTTTGATACTTACCCAAAATCACCCATATAAAATTTTCCAGCCATCAAGCTGAAACGGTTCGATTTCCACTCTTTTAAATAGATTAATCCGAACGATGAAATCAGATGAGATGTTTTGATGAAATTGTGTTAATGTGCATTTTATTCGAGACCTGAACCATATTTACGATATTGCGGGAATCGTCTTTGATAATTTATTAACGGTGTCTACAGAACCGTGGAAAGGAAATTTCTTGGATAGGTTGATTATATTCTGACCGGTAATATAAAGTTCAGGTATATTTCTCAAGGAGCAGTTAATTTGAAGAAAAAGAAGTTAATAAAATTGTCTTGCATAGGGATTGAGTTTTCTCGGATATTCTACCGTGTTTCTACGACACGGCAGAATATCCTAGAATGAAAGTCAAGGGCATGTTGGAAAGTAACGGGAATGTAAATAAAAATTACTTTGGGAGCGTTAAAGGTTTTCTCGGCTATTCTCCCGTGTTTCTTTGACCATTCTGGCTGACTTTTTGAACTCATTGCAGGGTCCATCATCAGGGCTGATTTTTTGATGATGGTTTCCCAATTCGAGACCATCCGTCATCTTTTCATGATGGATAAAATATGTATATCTCGATGTGTTCCTGCCTTTATTACACTATTTTTCGTTTAAAGTCAGAGGTTTATAATAAATGTGGGATATTAAATAGCGTAAAACTGCAATGGCGTACTTTCTGTAAATATTGAAACGTGAATTTGTTTATTCCGAAAATCAGCGTAAAACTGTTCTTTTCCGGAATTTGTGATTATTTACAGAATATTACATTATTTAATCACATTCAAGGTCAAATATGCGTCAATATTACTCCCTCATCCTAAAATGGAAAATGTTTTGTGCCAGGAAAAAATCTGGCATTCTATCCTCTGGAGAACGGCAAGATGATTGGTTAATCTGATAGTTAACACATAACGTTATGTAATAATGGAGTATGTTGATAATTAAGTCTATCGACAGCAAATTAATGAGTCTCATTAGAAGTAACATATTGTGACTAAATCACTTCTAACTTATAAGACTTATTAAGGAAATATCTTCTATATATTAATATATATATGTGACAAAAGTAACTTCTGGACTCCCTCGCGTTTTCTGTAAATGGTCACCCTGAGAAGACCTAGGCCGACGTTTCGAAACGATATCACGTGCCGTTGTCAAGGCTAAAAAGGCCTCAAAAGTTACGGACTAGCCGTACTTGTTCGCGGGTGACATGAAAGTCTCCCACCAATAAGACCAATAAAAATAATTTCAACAAAAGGATTACTGCAATTTTATGATGAAGAAATATAGGCATTTATTTTTGTTATGACCCTTATTTTATATGATGTGCGCGATGATTATGAGATTATGAGGAGTGGTGACAAATCAATTGCGAACCATACAAATCCGGGGCATACCAATAAATAATGTCGCCGTCATGGTGTTAACATTGCCTTGCTGAAATGCTGATACGCTTATGTTGACTAGTTTTTATGTAGATATTAATTACACATAAATATATCAACGTAAGTACCTCTTAAACGTTATGAAACGCCGGTATTTGACTCAAATCTTACATGAAGGTTTCGTGATATATAATTTATTTTTGTTTTTTTTATAGTTATCGTAAGTTTTATAAAGAAATATCGACCGTTAATAGCATATTTTCAAAATAACACAATTATATTACTCCCTTGCCGATGGTAAATCAATGACTCCGTGACTCATTTATGACTTTGTGCGATACAAAACAACTGATAATTTCAAACTCTTATCTCAAATGCCGATAGAATTATAATACTATCAATAGTATTTTCCCCGTTATCTGCTGGTCAATATACAATTATTGAGTATTTAGTGTAGGTATATTAAAAAATTGGTGTTGGATAATTCCACATTCATCATTTATTTGAAAAATGTTAAGTTATTTGGGCATAGTCAGTTTTGAAATTTATAAATCTATATTGATTTTAATTTAGAACGTCTTCTCAATACACTGAAGTAATTAGTCCGCCCTCTACCTCCGCGGGTAAAGGTCATCCTCCTGATGACGTTGAATAAGCATTCAACGAAACGTCGAGAATCGTTTCTCGGAAAAATATACAGTTCGTATAAAATATCCGCAACCAGTTACAGTTAAATATGTCTAACGACCGTAATAACAACCTTAACTCTTTAATAGCTTTAATCTACTTTTGAAGATAGTTGTGGTCTGTGATGATGTAATTAATGTGTACTGTTGGTTACATAGCCTAGCCTACTGCCCTTGAAATGAGGAGCTGAAGAGTTCAGTATCATGAAGGGTCGGTCTTACTATCTTCAGCTGAAGTACTATCAGCTGAAGATAGTAAGACCGTGCGTGATTATATAGAAAGTTGAATTAAGATTTCCGGTACTGGAGAGATTGAAAATACATGATAAATTATTTGAGTAGCTTGTTGGTATAGTGATTATGACTCTCGCTTAGTGATGTAGTTTTCGCTGGTTCGAGCTCCAAAAAGGTCACTAGCAAATTTGTAAGCACAAGCGGCGTTTAGCGTGAAAATAGTTAAGATATAGATGTGACACGTATTCAGTGTCCGCATCTCTATTTAAAAAAGAGGGATAAAATAAGAATGGTGGCCAATGGAGAAGATTGCGGAAAGCTGAGATGTGATGGAATTGATTGAGTTTGAAGATAAAATCGATAGATAAGTTTTGAAAGCGTTCCAATTTGTTGAGATGCTGTAGATTGACATTTAGATAACACACATCAGCATAATCAAGCAGAAGAGAAGTAGGAATTACGTTATTGTTATTTTACAGCAAATTGGGAGAAAATTCTTAAATCAGCTTAGGGATTGAATATTGTAAAATATTCGCTGGCATGTGAAATATATTCACGCCATAAAAGCTCTTCATCGATCTAGATACCTAGATTTTTTACAACTTTAGCATTGGATACGCATTTACTCTTGATGTAAAGTGATGAGAGCGTTCAATTTCTTATTGCATTGTAGATAGGATTCGCAATAATTGCCTGAAACGGTTTTACAAGGAGACTATGTTCCGTGGGCCGCATTGTGATACAAACTGAGATCATAGATCGTTGGTTTAACAGCGCTGACTTTTAATGTGAAGTGAACATAAGGCTGAAGGTCACCTGCTAGGAGATAGTAATGACATTTTAGGTTGCTTGTTATCGATAAATAAAAATAGTTAATTAGAGAGGATTTAAGACGCCTCCTTGTAGTACGCCAGATTTCAAAAGATATCCGAATTGATTCCTGCACTGTTTAAATAAACATTAATCAATATTTACACTGTTGAATACTTTGAATTGAGTGAAAAGAGTTTGGCCATCAAGATATAAAAAGTAAGCGCAAACAAGTCAACAGAGGTAAACGTGCGGCTAAAGTGAAGTAATGTGAGTTTTTATTATTTATAGCACGACTTATCCTATTCTTTTTGACTTTGACTAAGACTGTAGAAGTACGTTTAAGTAAGTTTTGAAATATCTAACTGAAAAGGACCAAGGCGGGGATTGTTATACATCCAGGTAGTGAGTAGGTTTTGTACTGCACCTTCAGTAACTTCAGAAATAATCGGTAGAAATGAGACGGGCTGATAGTAAAATTGTTGGTAAAGTATGACGTGTGCAGTTTTCCACGATGAGAGAAAGTGACCTTGAAAGTGATTGGTAAAATTAATGGATGATGTAGTCATATCAATTTTAAAGCCATAAGAGTCAACAGATTTAGTAGTTACTGAGGAAATAATGTTAGAAATCTCAGTATTAGTCACTCTGTCTGCTTGTCTGTCTGTTTTCTTTGCAAATCTACGCCGTTTGATAGATCTGACTCAAATCTTGCACACTTATTATTTAGTACTATTCAAAAAACTTATGTGCCATTGCCCCTCCATTATCACGTTGTCTATCATTTTAAAATAAAACACAAATTACTTTGTTTTCACCACTTTATTAGATTATACAATCTACATGTTTCGAGAACAATGTTCTCTCCTTCAGGATTGTCTGTGACTAAAATTGAAAAAGATAAACAATACGAGTGTGTTACGGTGAAGGGATGGAGAGGGGAGGGGGGAGGTCGGAGCTGTTAATTATGGAATGTCATCTCAAGAGGATGGAATCTCAAGTGGGAAAATATTCAAAAGTGGGTTTTGCACAAATTTAGTCTGGTTATTTGTTATATTTGAATTAAATTATTGTTATTAATTAGTTGTTATTATGTCTGAACTTTACAAAACTAAAACATTATCTCGTATGACATAAGAAAATATATTTATAAGTCGCCACTTGAAGTGCTGTTGTAGCGTATTCTTGCAGATGTATACACATTACCAGTGGTTCCAAAGGTGTTGACGAATCTTTTCTAGTTTTGTGTAGCGACTTAGACTATTCTGGCTCTAAGCCTCTAGGTCCGGCAACGATATTGACGTCAGTGGCCGGCCGACCAGAAAGTGTCCCGGGGTAAGAGGAAGGAGATCGCGAGGAGAGGCAGACATGTGTTAATGGGGTCGGCTATTTAGGATAGCCCCAATTTGCGCAAAATGAGTAAATTACCCTTCACACGCAACATTTGCTTTCAATGCCAATTGATTGAGTTAAGTAAGGCCGTCAAGTTCTTTTGAAAACGATTGATTTTGAGCAATCCTAACCAAATGTGCAACGAATTATTTAGCTCTTCAACTGATAAATGACCGCTCAATTTTGTATCAGAGTTAGTTATTTTGTTATGTAGAAAACTTAAATCATAAGCAAATGTAAGCTTTAATTTAAAAAAAATAGAAAAGTTTTCGAATTCAATTATAGGTTTCTGGATTACTGTAGTGTAAGATTTTATCTCGGATAAAATCTCATTAGGCTGAGATTTCAAAGTAGGCCATTCTGACTAGATTTTGGAGAAAAACTGTGGACCCGGCCACCAACTCTCCAGACCTTGCAACTGGTTAGCATTGACACCTCTGGAAATATAGTCAACCAGGTTAGAATCAGTAGGCACGTGGCGCCATAAAGACCGCAATTTGGTGTTTCAGAAATCTTAACTACTCTATTTGCTACCAAAATCATGAGTTTGTTAGGACTAGTGTTTAGCCATCCAATGACGACAATCGAATCGCACCGGTGAACGTTCGAGATATAGAACATCGTAGAGATTATACGACCGCTTTACATAGACGGGCTGCTAGTAGAGCTCCGCATGGCTCTAGCCGGGGATAGTAGTAGGTTTGACAGGAGCCACTTTAGATTTGGCACAGAGAAGCTTGACTACAATGTAACCTTGTGGGTGTTGATCTCAGATAGACGCATGCGCCGTAGGCATGTATTGAGGAGTCACGGAATGAGTGCAACTCTGAGGATGTAGGAGTGTCGCATAATGCGTGTCGCGGTAGTTGTATAGAAGAAAGTGACGAAAAATGTAACGCATGCTTACCCATTATTTTTTATGTATGGATTCATTCCAATCTTGTTTAGAACTGTTGCATAAGCATTTCGGGTTGTACTGCGCATGGAGACAACAGCCCCAAACGATCAAAAATCCTGAAAGAGGTGGACAAGATATTCCTTTTAGTTATATCGACATGGTTTGAGTTTGGTACTTCGATCGAAAAATAAAGTGTGTCCGATTTAGGGTTCTAACCTAGACCTAAAGTACTGGAAGAATCGCTCAGGCTTAGTTTCTCTTGCACACTGATATTGCAAGATTCGAATACTGTAGGTAAATTAGATCTGAATTTTCGCAAATGGAAACATTCTTATTTATTAATTTATTTATTTCATGTTTATGGAAGACCAACAGCACAAAAAAAAGCATAGAAAACATTGATACAATATAGATGGCCAATTACAGGTCTCCACATTTAGAAATATGTCCGTAATGATAAATATTTATGATATACTAAGGCATATTAATTATATAGAAAGAAAGAATAAAAAATTTAAACAAACAGAAATATGTCATATAGAAATATGTCAGTAATGATAAATATTTATGATATACTAAGGCATATTAATTATATAGAAAGAAAGAATAAAAAATTTAAACAAACAGAAATATGTCAGTAATGATAAATATTTATGATATACTAAGGCATATTAATTATATAGAAAGAAAGAATAAAAAATTTTAACAAAAGAAAAAGAAACTTAATTATTACGTGGAAAAAAATTCAGCACTCAAAATTTTTCTTAATCTTGTGTGGCTGCACTCGAACAGATCAATATCCAATAATCTTATCAGTTTATTGAATGCATCGCATACCCTCAAGAAATATGAATTCCGACGATAGTTGGATGAGGTAAAATCAATGTGAAAGACTGGGTTGTGTCTACGAGATCTACAGGGAACATGGAATTTTAGTCTATTTAATAGTTCAGGACAGTCGACGTTGCCTGATACAATTTTTAGTAGGTACATGAAATCACCTATTTCCCGACGTCTGTATAAAGGTAGGATGTGATATTTTTTGCATGAACTGTCATAATCGTCAGAAACGCAATTGAATTTAAAGTTGAGAAAGCGAATAAATTTTTTTTGAATTTGTTCCAAGCGATTTACATAGATCATATACTGGGGGTTCCATACTTGCGTTGCATACTCGAGTTTGCTTCTGACAAAAGTGCAGTAAAGTACTTTCAATGTCTTTACACACTTAAAATCTTTAGACATTCTCATGATGAAACCTAAAGCCCTGTAAGCCTTACTTATAATAGAATCGATATGTTCATCGTATAATAATTTTCTATCATTGATCACCCCTAAATCTCTGATTGATGTAGCTATTCTAATAATATGATTGAAGAAATTGTGTTTAGAAGTGACCTTTTTGGAAGTTCCTCCAGCTTCCAGAATGAAGAGATGTGTTGATCAATATTGTCTTGTTTAGAGAAACCATTTCTAGAAAAATTGCATTGAATCTGTTTATGTTCACAGTTTAAAACAATAGCACTGGATATAATCCAGCCAAACTGAGAACTTTGTAGAAATTGTTTGTTTGCGCCGAGTGACCTCTGCTCTTTGCCTATAATAGGAGAGGAGTCATTGAAATTACGATCAGCTGGCTTGATATTCGGCGGAACATTTTTAAAACAATAGGACCGGATATAATCCAGTCAAACTGATTACTTCGTAGAAATGGTTTGTCTGCGCCGAGTGACTTATGTTCTTTGCCTATGGTCTGCCTAAAGATGTCAGCGGCCTATGAACAAATCAATAGGAGAAGATTCATTACATTTTTGATCAGCATGTGATATTCGGTGGAAGCTCGAAATGTTTGTGATTGATTGAGAACTTGGAATTTTCTGTTAGCTCAGGGGATTTATCTAAGAAATTCGGACACTTGCAAATGTTATGGTCTTCTTTGCAAAAGACACAACTAAAATGAAATTCACTGTTATAAATACTATCTTGGGTAGAGCATGAAAATGATTTGGCATAATTATTAGAATATTTATGAGAATATTCAGTAGGCGTTAGGCTCGAGAGATGGTGTTTGCAACCTGTATTTCTGGCAGTTTAATACCTTGGGACTGATTATAGTGACTAACATGAATTAGCAGGCGCCGTAGAGCTACCCGTGAGACCAGGGGAGGACTGGCACCCTTGGGGGCTCTTTTTCCCTTTATTATAAATATGTTTTTATAATTTTCACATACATTGATTTAGCATTTGCAAAAATACAGAGCAATTTTACGGCAAGGTTGCATCACAATACTTAACGTGACATCAAAGCTGTAGCTGCAACTAGGCCTATTTAATATTTATGTCAAAGGTATAATTTAAATATGTAATTAACAAATACTATGTATACTGGAAATAATCACGCTATTTATTCAAGGATAAACATTAAGCTCTTTAAAATATTTATCCTTTAGTACCTCAACTAAACCATAGATTTTTTCTTAAGTTCTTCACTTGTTATGCGTATAGTTTTCCGGGATATTCTGCCGTGTACCTGTGACCTCTCCGGCCGACATTTTGGATCAGGGTCTATCATTTGGGCTGAACAATCACTCACTAAATAATTTCTGTCAACTTTACACATTTTAGCAAAACAACATAGAACTTCGCACGGCAGACTATCAACTTTTGTGATTTCTTGGAATTTTATGGGGTCCAGCCAGAAACAGTCTTTTAAAATTTCTTCTTCTTCTTTTCTGGCATCTTAATTGTGGAAGTAAATGATTTTAATTTTTGACCAGGTAGTATTTCAGCGACTTTGTCCTTAGACTTTTACCCAGGCATTACTTTTTTCTTTGAGGATCTTTTTTCTTTAAAATCCATTTCTACTTCTATATCGACAACATCGTCAAAAGCACTTTTGACTTTACTTGCATATTTTCAGGTCATTCATACAGAACGTCGAATTGTCTATCACATCTTTTACCAGATATTTGTCGTTACCATCCCTGAACCAAATTCTATGCTGTACTGTAGTCTATGTTCTTACTTTGTGAATATATAGGAACAGGAGATGTTTCAAGAAAAATATCCAGCAAAACAAAAAAATGTTTTCAAATTAAGTCCATTGACTAATCAAGTTCCTCGACATGAATTTAAATTAACAATCAAAACTTCCACTGGATATTTCCCACAAAACATTTAGAAAATGGATGAACTTTCCTGCATGAGATTGATCATCACTTCTTAAAAAACCTTTATCTTCAATCGATGAAACAGCCTTGTGTTTACTCCACCACTTCAGGTTTTCAGGTTATTTTAGGTTTCGGGATCTATCGAAATCGGGAATCTTCTTCTTCTTCTTTTTACATCCTTGATCTGTGGTGACAGATCAGTCATGGTCTTGCGACGGACGAGAACGACCAGCTCTCTCACCATCTCTTTGGTGGTCTCCCTGGTGGTCAGCGCGCTTCTGGAATCCCACGCATAACGGCTCTGGGAAGTCTCGTCTGCTCCATTCTCTCGACATGGTCCCTCCAGAAACGCCTTCTCTGCCTGCTCCATATTAAAGTGTCTTGTACAATCGGGAATCTGAAATATCAAAACTTTTTTTGAGTATCGGAATCGGAGAATTTTAACCTAGGTCGTTACCGATTCCGTTTTCGATGAGCTTATAACATGAGCATTAGTTGACATTAACTTGTATTTCTCATAACTTTCAGAAGCAGTATTTGTGTGGATATAACTTATATGTATTTGAAACAGTAAGAAATATAAGGAATTCGTCATCCCAGTTTTATCTTGTCGTAAGGTTAAAATCGTCATTATTGACTTATCGTGATGGCGTAATTAACCTTATCTTCTCATACTAAAATTACAAAAAATGTCAGTTCTATCTTATCGTAATATTCAATTTGGGTTCCTACTTGGCTTATCGTCAAATAATATTACAGACCTATGATGTCGTATCATAATAGAGAGGCAACTAATCAAAGCAAGAATTAAGATCAAGTAACCTTTCCTCTTTGAAATATTTGTTTTTCATTGGCCAGAAACTATAACGGATGATGAGACTGTAGTATAACCAGGATTTGATTTGGTATGACTCATCTCTAAAATATTCAAAAGTTTATCGTTTGTTATACTATATTCTTCTTTTATATGGAACCACTGGTTTAGAAAATGAGAGGGAAATGTATATTCATTAAAAATAAAATGAATCATTAAAAACCTTTCAGCGGTTAATATCATCAATATAAGGCTGTACGTTGGTGAAATATAAAAAGTGTTTTTTTAATATAAAAGGCATTTAACAGTTTGTAAAATCAGTTCAAGTAGTATGTCGTCATATTGTTTATTGAATGGTAATATTTTTTTCTTTCTCTGCAGAGACGATTTGAATATATAACTAATGTTTAAATAGGATTCATCTTCTTTTCTTTTCGTTTCTGAGCATTACTTTTACAACAAAAAATAAATAAACTATGACACATTATTTACAAGTAAAAAATGTTATAATACAGTACAAGTAAAGAACGCATTTATTTGTTTTTTCTTAAAATGGGGCTGGGGCCCTCGGCGATCGCCGACATGGCCAGTCCGCCCCTGCGTGAGACAATGCGTAATCGCAGTGTAGTGACAACATTTATTTTCAATTGAGTCCCGCTCTTCTATTTCTGCGTCGAAATTTTCGTCTTCGGTATTTCCTTCGATCTCTTCCTGCAGCACAATGAACTCTTTTTCCAAGTTAATAATTCTAGTAAGCCTTTGATTTAACTCATTTAAATTAATCTCGCTCAGAACGGGCATGTCCTTTAATAAATCTAAATTTACTTTAAACTTGGTTAAGCGGGCCTTTATAGAGCTACGCTTTTTAATAACAATTTTATTGAAGCCAAATTAAGTGTCTCTACAAGATTGCTTACAAAAGTTGTTAATTGTTGTTGTAGTATCGAAAATAAAATAATAAACAAGAACGAAATTTATTCTATTAAATGTGTAAGATGCTGATAATTTTGAAAACAAAAACCAAAAATAACAACGGAAAATTATATACTCGTGAATCTTTATGAGAAATGAAGAAAGAAACATGCCGAAATGGTGATTTGTAATTAATACAATTTTTGATTATCTATATAAACACGCAAAATGTCACGCGGTTGGTAGGTTAAACTATTTTTTTTGGATTTCGCGTATTATAGCTGGAATTTTAAAATGGATTACATAATGGTGGATTATAGATAGGACTAGGCTCTCATCTGGACAGCAAGGCTGCGGTGGGTTTTGTATTCACCGGCGCGGCTTGACCCGAACAGGCGCTTCCACTTCTTATTTATCCACAAATTGGTTTGATTTGTTATCTAGATATTGCAGAGTCCTGTCACGGTCTCCACTCTTGTCTCGTACGACATAGAAAAATATGTTTAGTTAAGTTAAACACTTTATTTGCCTTGCCAGTTGAGTTCACAAAGGTTATATATTATTAATGTTTACAAAGTGAACAGACATTTTTTGTCAAATCTGTAACCTAGGCAACGCCGGTTACGGACTGGCAGCTCTGAATGAGCTCATCGCATGAAGACCCGCTAAGTAATCCTGGTGCACATGCTTCATATTGCAACAAACTGTCTTCGCGCTCCGAGCCTGCTGGGGGCTGGCTGCGCTGCGTCGCGTGTTCCTGTTGGACGCAGAAAAAAGCAATAATATACATATTGAGAACAATTTATTTTAAATAGAGATGCGAACACGGAATACGTGTCACATCAATATTCTTACTATTTTCATACTAAGCTAAATGCTTGCGCTATGAAAATAGGACCCACTTGCTGGTCTGGAGTGAGTTCCGAAATCACGACCTTTGGATAACGAGGCGAGAGTCCTAACCATAAGACCAACAAGCTACTCAATTACGAAAAGATATAAATCGATAAGTATAAAACTAACCCATAAAAACCAAATTTTTATTATACTCCCTTTCTCATTTACTAGTGGAAACTGGTTTGGCGCTTTATCTACGCGTTGGGCTTCGGTCGGGCGACACTACGAAAGGGAGTATAAAAAAATTGCAAAAATCCAAAATTATACTATAATCAGGTTCCGTGTCTACCAGAGGCGTCGGAATCTCCATACAAATTTCTGAGTTGTATGAAAAATTATTAAAAATCATTAAAAATTTGAAAAATCCAAAATTATACAATAACTTTTTTTTTAACGAAAATTTGACAGATCTTCGTGACGTCGCCTACTTGCAACTAAAGTTTCAGCTCTATTGGATCACGGGATAAGGGTTATAAATCAATCTAAAGTTTTTTCGTCAAGCAAGCAGACGACACGAGTTAAAATAAACGGAGTAAAAAATAACCTATAAAAAAACAAGTTTTTATTTTACTCCCTTTCTTTGTAAATTAAGTTTACCATCATGTAATTAAATAATTAATTGACTGAAAATGAAACATATCTAGACAAATCTATCTATGTCAAAAATCTCTGAAAATATATTTTTATTATTTAATATCTTCCCAAAAAAACCGAAGTGTGCTGTCATCTGTGAACCAATTATCATTAATTTTCGAAATTCGTAGTGAAGTACCTATTATACCTACCGACGGAGTAATTCAAATTTTAAATATCCCGTGACGTTATCAGGCCGCTATTGATAGTAATAAAACTTTTGTAATGATTCCAATTTGAAAAAACCATTAAAATTTCTAAAAATCCAAAATAATGCTATAATTTTTTTTAACGAAAATTTGATAGATCTTCTTGATCGTTGCTACGAGTCTACTTGCAAAGTTTCAGCTCGATTGGATCACGGGAAAAGTGTTAAAAATCGATCCAAAGTTTTTTCGTCAAGCAAACAAGCAAGCAGCATAAAAGCGCAACATAAAAGCGTAAATATACATAACAAAAATAAGAAACATAGAACTCTATCTAATTATTTTGTAGTTCCTTTGTTATGTCCGTAATGCTTATGTCGTTTAACCCATATGGACAAAATGGATTTTACTTGATAGATGATATATTGTTTTTTATTTCTCGATCCTCGATATTTAATTTTATTTTGGAACCTGTGCCTAATGCAGAAAATAAACTAAAGAGTATTATAAAAAAATCGACTGTTTTAACTTTTATAATTAAAAATATGTCAATAAAAGTAAAACGCTGCCATTTAGTAATTAATGTTCGGAACAAGTAGATGAGTTTATGTTTGTGAAATATATTTGATAGTGGAGGGAAGTCTAAAAAGATTTCAAGAGGAGGTAGTGTGCAGGAAATAAGATGATCGATTCTTTCAATCCAATATTTTATTTTGGAAACATGTCAACTTAGGGAAGACGTACCTAATGGATTTTTAGTACCGACACTTGTATATACTGAGGTGAAGCTTGAAACTGGCAGAAGAGAAAGGAAAGTAGACTGAACGCAGCGCAATCAGCTCACTTGGGAGTTTGTGTGGCAAGTCTATTTACGATAGAGTGAAGAACCATTAAAGTGAATAGAATAGCGGAATGAATAGAAGTAGAAATATGTCGCTCACATGGCCATTGCCGGGGAATATCTCCCGAAAGTGCTCCCGATTCTGGGCTCTCTCCTGGGAAGTCCGCGGTTAGTGGTCCGCCGCTGCCGGTCTTCCGATTAGTCTGCTCCTGTTGTGCTGCCGGTCGGCTGGGAACTCTTCAACCAGAATGCACAAAATATGTCGGTGTAAAATTTTTGACTCTCGCGTGAATCAAAACTCGTCCGATTCGGTGCGATGCGATGGTGGAAAATTATTTGCTACATTTGATCCCACTGTATCTTCGTCGAGACGGACGCACACTAATTGTTCGATAAATTAAATATGAGTGAATCCATAACCTATGTCAGGGGTGGCGAATCTACGGCACGCGTACCCGAGGTGTCACGTTTGAGAATTCGGATGGCACGCGAATGATTTCAAGTACAAAATTATTTTTTTAAATTTTTAAGTTTAAGAATTAAAATTTTGAGTAAATAATCCATTTTGATTTTTATGTTGGCAACACTACCTTTGACGTTTGTTTTCGTTTGAGGTTATTTACGTTGTAATTTGTTGTTTATGGCCGTCGCAGGTGTCACTGTCAGTGAAGATAAGTTCGTCGATCTCATCTCGCTGATAGTGGAGTGGTTAACATTGACCATGTTCATATAATATATTCAATATGTACAATAACACCCCGCTTCTGACACAAGTGGAAAAGAACAGCATCACCTTTGAATTATATTTTTCACCAAAAAACGATGTGATTAAAGCACCACCAAGTTTTACGCGCAAAACACGGATTTAAGTCACTGGAAGAGGTTATGATTTTTATTACCAAATTGGTCAGTTTGATATCTGCACGCGGATTAAACAAACGAAAATTTCTAGAATTTTTAAATGAGGTAAACTCAGTGTATAAGGTTTACTTGTGTACAACAATGTGTGGTGCTTAAGTCGTGGAAAAGTTCTTCAAAGAGTTTGGATGACGTTAAGCTATTTTTAATCAATGAGAAAAATATACCTAGTTACTACACGTCAAATTGCTTTCAAAATTAATGTTTTTTACTGTTTTATGGTTACACTTAAATGAATAAAATATTTAATTGCGAGATGTTGCAACAAAACAATTTATTGTTATTTTTGATTTAATCAAAGCGTTTAGAGCTAAATTACAAATTTTCGATCGTGACGTTGTATCTAACTAACTAACTAACTAACTTACCATCAAGCCGTTTCCCCGTGGGGGTAGGCAGAGAGGATAGAGCGCCATACTCTTCTGTCCTGACATACAATTTTCGCTTCGTCTACATTCATACATCTTCGCATGCAAACTCGACGGTTGTTCGGGCTTCTAACAGGACCATCTTCCAGTATCTGGTTAATCTGGTCATGCCACGTCTTCGGTGGTCGCCCTCTCTTTCTGGCGCCGTCAACACTTGCATCATATATCTTTCTTACCATTCTTTCCTCATTCATTCGCTCAACATGCTCAAACCACCTGAGCGACCCTATTTTTATTCTATATATTATGCTACGACCAGCTTTACTTTCATTCCTAATATCTTCATTCTTTACTCTATCATACGTGGATTTTCCACACATACGTCTAAGGGACCTCATCTCCACTGCATTCAATATACTTTCGTTCCTCTTCTGCCAGCTCCAGGCTTCACTTCCATACATTATTGTCGGTACCAGAACTCCATTATTTACCGCTAGTTTTGCCTCGGTAGACATATTTCTATTAGAGATTATTGCATTCAAAGCACCGTTCACCCTATTCCCGGCAGTCACTCTCCTCTCCATATCTTTCTCAACATTCCCTCTTCTAACATACTTCCCAAGTACACAAACTCATCTACTTGTTCCAACCATTCATTGCCTACTACTATTTCACACGTTGTCTTACTTTCCTCCTTCTCGAATACCATTACTTTTGACTTCTTTACATTCATAATAAGGTCACTTTCCTTGCATGCATCATACATCCTGCTAACTAGACTTTGTAGGTCTTGTATCTAACACCTTCAAATATTTCCTAAATCCAAAAGAAAGTTTGCAGAAGACAAACCAGATTAAATCAAATTAACACAAAAATTGTCTCTAGTTATGCAATCGATAATCAAGGAGTTTTCTTCAAAATTCAAATAATTCAGGAGATTTAAAAAGATATCAATATTTATTTTATATCTAGACACACTATCAGTAGATGATTTTTGAGTGGCTAAATCTGAAAGACATTGAAATGCAATTTATCGTATTCAGGAAACAAAAATTTGTTGTTTTGAGAAATAATTTGGAAATAATTGAAAGCGATCGACGAACGAACATAATTAATAAATATGCAGAAGAAGAAAAAATGATACATTGGAACGCCATTCCAGAATCTTTAGAATTTTTAAAGAAACTAGCGAGAGCAATATTATCAATTTTCTCTTCTACGTTGCTTGGGAGTCATTATTTTCAGAAATGAATTTCATAAAATGTAATTCAAGAAAGAGAATGACTGATGAATCCAGTTGGTCTTGTGTATTACTAAAAGTGACGAAATATGAATTTGTCATCGGATGTACAATAGCAAAAAACTCATTGATAAATAACTTATGTGTATTTTTATTGATTTCTTTATTTTTAACAAACTACATTGTAATTTTCAAACAGTAAATAAAATTCAGAAAAAAAACATTTTTTCTATTTTGTTAAATTTTTTACTGTTTGGGCACGCCACACAATCGAAAAATAATATTTGAGGATTTTTGGCACGCTGACCCAAAAAGGTTCGCCACACCTGACCTATGTATATCACATTCAGCCTTTCACTAAATTATTCATCGCTTGGTAAATGTACCAATGACGAGTGCCCACTATCCGAATATTAACCAAGAAGCAATTATATCGCAATTCGCTATAAATATTTATATTCCCTTTTAACAGCTAATACTATTGAACGGTGGCGTTGAATTTTGCAGATAAATAACTCACAGTAATTCTAAATTTACAAAATTGCATTACATCCGCGTATTATATACCGATAATATTGCAGATAAGTTCTTGATAAACTCATCAGATAAAGACCCACTTAGCCATCAAGTAGAGATAGGCCAGATTAAAGTAATGAAATATTACTTATAAATAATCGAGGCAATCATAATGTCCCTCAACAGTGTATCTAATATCATTATTGAATATATTGATCACATTTCAAGGGCGACCTCCCCCCACACTCCCGCCAAGTGAGGCCCGCCGCCACCCACTATTACAATTATTTTTGTATTTAATTTATGGATTGTGCGTCTTTTTATCAAATTGATAACATTTTTGTTCTAAATGCGAAAATATTTTGTGACTCGGTGGATTTAAGGTAACTCTCGTTATTTACAAGAAAGCTGAAAAAGTGTTTCCAGATTACATTTTCTAGATTGCATTATATTTAAATACATCATTCTCTATGTAAAGATGTCCGCTACTAATGCTACCGAGACATGATATAAGCGACTCATTTATGTAAATAATTTTTATGACAAATCATTATTTAAACACATAATTCTCCATACAACAACGTCTGACATTATTGCTAGATGGAGCTGTTTCCACAGCCGTAACTCGCGGTCGAAATAAAATGAATTCTCGATATAATAGTATCAAGTTGCTATTTTAGAGAACATTTGTAGGTTCACCAAATTATTATCATTACGGAATTATCAAGAATAATATATTTTTTATATAAAAAAATATGTGAAAATACTGAAACGCCTTCAAAACTCACGTCTCCGTTTCATCTTCAACCTCAAAAACTTCGATCACATCTCAAATTCCCGTAATCTCTTCCATCGGCCTACAATCCAAGTGTCTATCTAATCCCGGTCTTCTGCTCCACTCAGCTGCCAGCACTGCGCTGCCCGCCCCACTCATAATCCCTCAGCCGGGGACCAGCTGGGCACACATCACCATATAACTAACTTTAAAATCTGACTTACCTACCTCAATATCCGCGGATACGGATAATCATTAAATTGCGAAAATTTCAAAAAATTATCGCCAGTAAATTGATAAAGAAAGATACTTGCAGGCAAATAAACACCACACAATCATAGAAAAATTATTATTATTTATTTACTTAACAAATTGATAAGTATTCAAATTTTATTTGCATTTTGAGCCGGTCTTGTTTACGAAAACTAGCAAAAATTGCGCTTATTTTCGTAAACCTGACCGCCTTCTAAGTATAGTATTTCGCTCTATGCGCCGCCTACAAAGAGCTGAAAGGTAAATTCTGGCTCGCCGGGTATCCTACAGCCAAATCACTATCCGTTTCATCTCTACTAGTTTAACCCATTGGTACGGCAGCTAACTGGGATGGCAGGTACTCTGTGCTGCCGCATGATTATTCTAACTAAACTCTGTATGCACACACGTTGGGCTATCCTGTTACTCGTACAGTTTCTCTCATCATCGGGTGCAATAAACAACCTAAACACAGAATGTTGTTAAGCTATTCGGGTAGCGGTGCGGGTCGTCTCGTGTTGCCAAATCTTCCAACCATTGCTCAACTGTTCTGGCAATCCTTTATGAGCCGCACAGTGGAGTAGGGACTTTCTCTAGAGTAGTTGCTGTTTGTGATATGTTTGGCGAATTCTGAGAATTGTTAATTTTTTGTCAAGTTATTATATATTTCCTGTCACGATCTACACAAGTTATTTCAAATATTCCATTTTTTAATTCATTTATAGTTTTTGGGTTTAAAAGAATGAATGTAGACTGAATGCGGTGGAAATGCGGTCACTAAGACGCTTGCGTGGAAAATCTTGGGTCGTAGAGTGAGGAATGAGCAAATCAAAAGTGAATGCGATGCTGGCTGTGGTGTGGTAGACAGAATAAAGAAAGAAGTGCTGAGATGGTTTGATCATGTGGGTGGTTAAGAAAATATATGAAGCGAGTTTTGAAGGCAACAGGAATAGAGGGCGTCCGCGAAAGACCTGGCACGATCAGGTACTACAAGTATTTGAGGATGGCCCTGTTAAAAGCCGCAACAACCGTAGAACTTGTATGAGAAGATGCATGAATGTGGCCGAAGCAAAAGTGGTGTGCCGGGATAGAAGAGTTGGCGTTCAATCCTCTCTGCCTACCGCTGCGGGGAAACGGCGTGATGGTTAGTTAGTTAGTTAAGATTTATTGCGATGTTGTCAATCGCGGGATTTATATACGCATGGAAATGGTTTCTAATTCTATTGGAAACAGGTCCGATACATAATATTGTCAGCCAGAAAGTGTTATCAGTAGAGTTATGTCTCAAATGATTACCTTTTGCGTACGATTCTAAAATGTTTTTATTTTAATATTTTATCAATTAAAACGCAATCTTATTCATTTTTAAATCCTTTTCATTTTTTGTGGGAAAATCTTGGAAGTGAAAATTAACAGACTTCCCGTTATCCAGTCTAGCTGAAATTTTGCACATCGACTCGATGACGATACATTCTTACGTGCATTTGGGGTCATACGTGCACACACGCGCACAATTATTCAAACTTATCTCAGACGTTCGCGCAAGTAATTTTTAGAATTTATTTCTTTATTTAAAATTTCTAAGAAACAAATTTAGGTTGTTATTGTGGAAAATAATTGATTTAATAATAATCTTTATTCTATAAAGGATTAATAATGAAAACTATGTTTTCATGGGTTACTTCTTATAGAGAAATTGTTGAATTATTTTATTTTGGCGAGTGTAATTACTCAGCGAGCATTTACTGAACCGGCTGAGCATGGCGGTGAAGCTGGCCACTAGTGGGGCGGGAGGAGGAGCCGAGCAGGAACCCCGGCTCGGGGGGGGTACTCGGCCCTCGCTCGCTGTCTTCAGCTGCGTTAGGTAGACACGAACAGCTCCATCGTTTGTCTTGGCACTGTCCCACAGTGAATTTGATATTTTAGTTATGACACAGGTGAGAGTATTACCTAATTGTCTCATCGCACAGCACATTGGCCACTAGCGATGGGAAAAACTACATTTCTAAATAAAGTCTACAACACAAACACGTTCATCAGTTTGAAGACTACAAAGTGTACACTACAATTGTAGTAAAAATTACTTGAAGTGAAGTAATTGTAGTACTACGAAATGAAGTAATGAAGTAATTGTAATATTCATGAAGTGAAGTAATGAAATGAAGTAATTGTAGTACTAGTGAAGTAAATTTTTAAATGAAGTGAAGTATTTTTTCCCAAATAAAAATTTGGCGAGCTAAAAAAAAAAGGTCAACGAGAAAAATATTTAAGGTAAATGAGGATATTTTCTCCAAAGTAACATTTGGCGACCTAAAAAAAAAAAGTCGCCAGCCAGATTTCTTCATTCTATTCCAAAAAAATTTTCCATGAGGGGGGGGGGTTGTTACAGTTTCCAGAGATTTCTTCATTTAGCTACATCACCTTCCCAAAAATTTCACGTAAAAAATGCACTATTTAAAGTATATTTCTCATACTTTCGATAACATTGAAGTGTGTGTATTTTGTACACACACTTCAATCGCTTTGAAATGAAGTGTACTATTTGAAGTTTATACTTTCAATAACTTTGGTGTTTGTAGTGTGCACTACACTTCAAATCTTGCGAAGTGTGCACTTCAATGTAATGTAGTACTACATTGTAGTAGTGAGTACAGAGCGGACCCATCACTATAGGCCACAATAGCCAGCCATTCTGTTATATTATTAAACATTGGAGGAGCGTGTACTTATGTACCAGCGATAGAAGTTAAACTTCTTTGGCGTTATTGTGATAATTAATATAGCTTTGAAACGTATATAATCTCAATAAAACGATGTGTAGGGAGATGAAAAATAAAATGCTAACACTTTAATGTAATTAAATTATCCATAATTGTTTTTGAAGTGTGTAGTATAAATGTAACCATTTGCGATGATCGCGGTTTATGTCCAAAGAAAAAATGAAATAAGGAATAGTTGGTTTTCGACAAAAAATGTGAACTCTGTTATTTACACCATGAAAAAAAATATCGAGAAATTGTATTCCGTGTATTGTTATGAACGCAGCCCGCAATAGAACATTTCGAAGATTCTTTACACTGTTGCCAGTCGATATTAGATGCGAATAAGTAAGCATTTTACGGCGTTGCCGGTTTTCTAGATATTTTGACATTAGCGAGAATAACAAAGCGTTATATCGACCAATGAAATCGATCGAGAAATAAATCAATGGAAATTGACAAATGGAAGTGCTCTATTTTCCTATTACGGAGTTTGAAAGTTGAAAGCTGTAACAGGATATAGCTTCATAGAAGCTTCTAGAAGGATTGGCCGGAAACTATGGAAGGTCTTCGAACAATTGGAAGGTTGAAAAAACTATGTAGGACGGCGTCATCGATTTCTCTGGGCAGTGCATCGTAATCAGAAACAGGGGGTCAGATTGCCCCATTTCGTATAGATTCTTCTAATTAAAATCAGTCTTGAAATGTCGTAATTATTAGATACTATTGATATTCTGATTTTTGGTTAATTTAAATTCGCTTTTATAAATTAGTTCGGCAGTTTTCGGGAGTTGAACATGAATCGGAGCAGGGGGTCCTAATGATTAGTTAGGAATTTAGGATTTCTTTTGATTTGAAATAGTTGTAAAATTAAACTAAATATTTAAAGATGAAATTATAATGAATATCTAATATAATGTATGTAAAATAGGTGACATAAAAAGAAAAGAGATTAGTTTAATTAGATTCCGTTTATATTTGTCGTACGCGATGTATTTTCAAAGGGTCACGTATAAAACAATTTAATATACAAAGTTAAATATATTTTAGTTTATAACACATCACTTTTGTATAATCGATAACAAATATTGTTATAGATTCATAGTGCATTAGATAGATTTATTATTAATTATTTCAAAAAAAAAATGTTAGCACTAGATTTTACAATGCAGGGACGTATTTCGTAAAGGTAGGTACTGATACACATGCTTATTAGTGGCACATGAGCATGCGCAGTATTGACCTTTTTTAGCCCTTGCTTATTAGTGGCATGTGTTTACGCACATTGCTAGTAATGAGCATGCTCATAAGTGGCATGCTCAAAAATCAACCGCCGGTTGATTTATGAGCATGCTAATGTCATTCACCATGAGGAGGGGTATCTTTTGAGCATGTGTGAGCAGGCTTGCTTATTATGAGCATGCTTATGTCATTCGCGGCTAGTATCGATTATCAATGCGATCTTCTCAGTCCGCGACAGATGAAACAAATATGGCGCGTTGGGGAAATGATAAAACATTACTTTTCGTGACTTATTATAGGAATCACGAATGTCTATGGAATACTCGGCCACCGCTATGTAAAAATAATAAATCAAGAAATAATGTTTATGTATCGCCAAAGCATATCTGGCATTTCATGTTATATCGATTTTCGGCCTAAAACGGTTCCGTATTCAAAAGATCAGAATCTGTACAACGTTGACAGCCGCCTTGAATGTCAAATGAATGAATTAGATTTTTATTTTGAAAGCAAATATCTGATAATCACGTGGTTTTGGCTATAAATAATTTCTCGAATATCACTTTCAATAAACAGTTATTTCTTTCAATTCAATAACCAATCATTCGTCAGCTTTTGAATTGAGTATCTTTATGATTGGTACTCGGTTCAAGATGGTCAATAATACTTTATTTATATTACTGGAATACTAGTTTCAAGTGAATAATTTTTTGATAGTTTAATGGACGCGCGTGCATTTTGTGGTCTCGCATTTCCGCTACAATAGGCACACATCGCGTGCTCAACTTCCGTTACAATAAAAAAATTACCCTTAATGCGCCAAAAGATAACTTAAATAAATTAATTTATTATTTTGTTATTTATGTTAATTTTGTCATGCTTTCATTACGTTAATTGGAATTGAAATAAAATTTTAAAAAGATTCGGCAGATAGCTGATACAATTTGAGTTTGACATTCATTATTCTATTAAAAAATTTGAGACCAGTAATTAAATAGTTATTATTCATTCATAAAATGTTTAACTTACATTTTATATAAATAATTGCAGACATTTTCACTACCCTAACAAGTGAAAGTATATTTTCATATAATTATTATTAAAAAATGATATTTATTCATATTAGGGAAAAGACTTCTATGGCCAATTGTCGTATCAGTCACCCTCAAATAGATATGAAGGTGTTTTTGTCTCTTGATTATATCAACCAAATAAAAATTCAATTTATTCTTTGGTGAATACTTTCTCTAACTGACAATATTTGTTGCAGAGCTCGATACGGCTGACAGCGCTTCTTCGGTGCCCCCACATCATGGAGGTGGATTCCAAGTTAAAGTATACCAGTGAGGATCTTTTAAGTACACTGGTAAGCTGTTTACCTTACAAACCTACAAACCGAATACTGGAAAATGACGTCATGTCGGCCCCGTACCCCAGCGAGACTGAGCTGGCGCACTTCTCTTCAATCGTTTACGACATGAAATATGAACTCCTCCGTGAACTCGAAATCCCCGATTGGCAGCTACTGACGACCGCGAGCAATGATGCTCGGAGCAACGGCTACTTCGGGGCCGCCTTCTGCAGCCCCTCCCGGCAGCAGGTGGTCCTGGCCCACAGGGGAACAAGTGGGCTGGGAGCCGCGTGGAATGATTTGAGCGGAGTAATCTTCAAAAATTATTCACCTCAAATGAGTTCCGCAGCGACGTTTGCTGACAAGGTGAAGCGCGCCATAGATGAAGTTAACAAACAAGATGGCATACGCTTTCACCTGTCCATCACGGGGCACTCCCTGGGCGGCTGGCTGGCCCAGGTCAGCGGCTTCAGTGTAAAGTACCTGCAAGCGGGGGGCGGAGGGTTCACCAAGAACCAGCAGAACGGCCTCCACGCACACATCGTGGCCTTTGAGAGTCCCGGCTGCAAGCACATGTTGGAGGAGATCATCGATGCTTACGATGTCAGGTACCGGAGAACAGTGTCCACAGAAGCGTTGGATATATCTAATTACCTTTCTTCGCCCAATCTTATCAATTGCTTCGGCTTACATGTGGGTAGCATATATCGGGTAGTAATTGATGTATCAGATTTTACATTTGCTGATTGCGAAACTGAAAAATATACTATTAAAACCCACGGTATACTAAATTTAGCGAAATCATTAAAGGAAAAGAGAAAAATTCACAAAATGGAGGACTGGCCTTTGAGTGAGATAAGTCAAAAAGTTCGTTCATATATTGGGATGAAGACAGAGTACAAAAGTTTCCACGACAAGGTAGAGCACGCAAATGAGTTTCATCTGAACTTTGAGCATTTCGCTATTTCTGGTATCCGATACAAACCAACATCGGACAACTTCGCCAGTCTGGGGGTGTTCTCGGAGAACGAGTTAAAATTGCTCGATTTTTGGGTAATTTTCAAAAGGGAAAATGTGAAAACCAACATAATACAAAGTTATCTTACCGATCACGGCTTGGGAGGGTGGGCTGATTTATTTCCTCATTTTTCTATTGACACGAATAATCGTGTAATAAAATGTGACCACAAGGAGGACTTGAATAAGGTAGTCAGGCGGGCTAAAGTGTTGGTGCGCTGGTTCGGCGCGGAGCTGATGGCCGCGGTGGACCAGCAGAGCCGGGAAATACCCAAAATGATGTACTCCATCATAAACCAAAAGTGCCTCGACTCCTTGCCAGAAAATATCTTTGAATTTACAGACAGTATTGAGCTCGAAGTGTTTTTAAGATCGGAACGCCGAATCATGCAAATTAAGACCGAAGACTGCCAGCTTGAAATGCTTCGGTTGTCCAGCATTAGTCGTCAACTACGGAAATCGCCACCAGATTTAGATATGTACGTAAATGAAGGATGTCATACATTTCTACAATGGAGCGATATGAGCAACTTAAATAAAAATGTTGACATTAAAAACCTCCCAGATGATTTTACCAACGATAATTTATTGGTGATTGATTGCGCCTCGAACGTTATATCCATAAATTTCCTATGTGAACCAATGTTTCAAGCATTTGAACGTAGCACTAAAAAAAAAATTATTTTCGTGTCTGATCGAAACACTGATTTGAGTTCCATGGGTATCTACCCAGTTCAAAGTTCTTTTGAATCATTCCAAATGACGCCAGACTCTAAAAAGATTCTCTTCGAAAAGAAAATTTTAGATATTAGCGGTACAATTTCGAGCATAGCAGATTTTGTAGGAGAGGAAAATTTTGACAATTTTTCAACAGAGATTAACAAATTTATAAATTCAACTGATCTCAAAAATATTCTAAGAAGCGAAAAATATGTAATACAAGTTAAGAACTCGTGCAAAAATTTTATTGAAAGTGGCGCAAACTATGTCACACTAAATAGAGGAGTTGACGTAGAGAGCTTGGTGAGGATTGCATCGTCGGGTGCCCTGCTGGTGGTCAGCGGCGAGCGGCAGGACGGGCTGAGAGAGCTCTTGGGGGGCAGCTCGGGGGCGGCCGGCAGCGTCTGGGGCCCGGCCGCAGGGCAGGGGGAGGAGGCCTTCAAGCAGGCCGCGTCAGCTCGTCCGGAGGGAATAGTGTATCGGCTCGAAGCGAACGACGCTCCAGCAGCTGCAACCGTTAAACAGATCTTCCACAAAAGCTTTTATATGGAAAGATGTTTTCATAGCCAATTCGTGTTTAAGTTAAAAGACTTGGCGGCGCTGAGGAATACAGACAACATATTCATCTTCCAAGGCGCACCGAACCAACAGCATCTCGTGCGCTTGCTAATGGCAATGGTACCTGAAAGAATGAGAGAAATATTAATAAACGATGAAATCATACTCACAGCGCCCTCGGAGAGGGACGTCAATGTCATTATTTATATAAATAAGTTTATTTTAAAAGGAGATCATAAAAAGCACGTTCATTTACTGAACTTTGAAGATAATGGCGAGCGGTTTTTGTGGCAAGGGTCGCTGGGGTCGCTGGAAGATCTGCGCCCACACGTGCTTCCCGACACCGCGCACGAGGTCACTGAGGAGCAGCTGGGCGCCGCGGGGCAGGACGTGGTGATCATCGCGGCCGAGCCTGGGATGGGCAAGTCCACCAGCCTGGAGAGCGTGGCCCGGCACTTGGGTAGCGCCTGGGTCATTTTCAAAAACCTCAAGGAATTTAAAATTCCTTCTGAAAGTGTACCAATTGAACTGACGGAGAGCTATGAGTACCAACTAATAGAAGATCTAATCGAAGGCAGTTTGCCGCGAGGACTATTGCAATTCTCTTTGCATCATAAATGCGCGAGGCAGCCTTGTATTTTGTTCGATGGTTTCGATGAGGTGAAAGATGAGCCCTCCAAGGAAAAGATTTTAGATATTTTAAAATATTTTAAAAACAAAACCACGGCCAAAATATGGGTGACCACCCGTTTTAATGACAGAGAATCGCTCGAGAATAGTTTATCTACATTAGCAGTGACTTTCAAAAAGATTACAGAACAGCAACAGCTGGACTACCTCCGGAAGTTCTGGCGCTCGATCCTCCTGCTGAAGCCGGGAAGGCGCGAGGACAAGAAGCTCAAACAGTGCGCGCGAGCTCTGCTGACTGAAGCCAATAAACATCTCGGGGGAGACGTCCAGGACTTCATGGGGGTGCCCTTGCAGATGAGGATGCTGGCGGAGGTGTTCTCGGAAGAGGTCGAAGATAACATAACATCACAATCTAAATTAGAAAACGCCTTTCAGGTGGAGAGCGTATTTTCTTTATACGAAAAATTTATTAAAATGAAATACAAAATTTTCTGTAAGGAAAAAAATCGATTTAATGTTGATGAAGAACACCTATTTTACAGAATAATCGTCAAAAGTTTTACAAAAAGTCACAGAAGGCTGAGCCTACGAACACTCTTCCCCGATTTTGCGGAAGTACTCTGCGAGGACTCTGAGAGGGACTTGGGAGGAGCCGAGCTGTGCCGAGTCGGGCTGGTCCAGTCGGGCGGAGACGGGAGGGCCGCCGAGTTCCTCCACCGCACGCTGGCGGAGTACTTCTGCGCAGAACTCATTGTCAGTTGGCTCCGTAAGAGTACACGTTGGCACGGTTGGGCCGCCATGATTAATTTCTTAGTGTCCAATATCTTGCTGCAGCCCTCTAACGTAGTCATCAGAATGTTTCTGAACAATTTGTTAAAAACTCAGACAACGCCTGACACTGCACGCGAGCACATAGCGTCGCATATCGGAAGAGTTTGGAGTGAACCACCAGGACCATCCTCTGATAATGAATCACAACAATCTGCAACAACACCGCAGCTCATTACCCGAATCAAGAGGTTTTTTGGCAAAAAAAATTCTTTTAAAAATGTTATTTTTAAAAATCAGACAACGACTGACACTTTTCGGAGTGAACCACCAGGACCATCCTCTAGTAATAAACCACAAAACACAGCACTTCACGTGGCGGCTGAGGAAAATAATGAAGCCATTGCAGAACTGCTGATCGGTAGCTTGGGGACAGAGCAACACCGCACCAGCTTAATCAACTTCACAGCGGCTCGAGACGGGGGGGGCCGTACTGCAGTGGTGCGGGCAGTCCGGCGGGGACACCTCCCTGTGCTGCAGTGTTTAGTGGAGAAGGGAGGGGATATTCACTCGGCTGATAGGTATGGCATTACTGCACTGCACCTGGCAGCCCTGCACGGACACCTCCCGGTAGTGCGGTGGCTAGTGGAGACGGGAGGGGGATGGAACTCGGCACAGATAGAGGAGGCGCGGCGCGGGGCAGCAGCTGGGGGAGAGGATGAAGTAGCGCAGTACTTAGCAAATAAGAGAAGGGACATGAACTAATATTTTCTCCGCAATTCTAAATTTAACTTAAAAGTGTGATTTTTCAAAACGTATATAAAAATGTGCGGAGGCGAATTTCGTGTGGATTGGTGTAATTAATATAGAAATGTAGATTCTGCGAAACAAGTTATCGCTCTCCTAGAAGTGCGCTCCCGCAGTGACCCTGTATTCGGCGAAACCGTGTTCAGTTTTGATGAAACGCCGCCTAAACG